>JAJQQW010000576.1:7500-17333 GCA_025583905.1 Ia io | reverse complement strand
GATGAAATGAACATGAGGTAAATGTAGGTATCTCTTCAAGATAGTGTTTCATTTCTTTATTTTGCAGGGGGTGTCAAAAGTATATTTAAGTTCTTTGTATAAAAAAAAGCAAGATTGTACCCATATAGCTGCTTATCTTACATTCTTAGATTTAACCCCAAAATCAACCAAATGGATTATCCCAGTTAGTGACACTTGTCAGCAGAAAATGGCATCAAGCCCTCTCCTATTAAAGCCCAGCTTACAAATAATAATAAAAAATCTCATATAGAACTTATAAAAAAACTATTATTGCCTTTAAAATACATTACAATTTTTTGACTAACCAACAGATGATTTCCATGTAACATATTTTATTTAGTCCATTTAGGAGAATCACTCTACTGAATTAGGTTTTAAAATAACAGGTTATCTGTCTTTTATTCAAACCATTATCTATAAGAAATAATTCTAAGTATTTAGTACTGAATTTAATTAAAATATGATTGAAAACTTTCTAATAAAAAAACACTTGATACATTTTCTGATTGTCACCTCAGTTTCAGTTTCTTACTTGAGAGTTGTGATGCAGATAAAAAAAATTACATATGTGATGGAAGCCAGATGACAGTGTCATCCAATGGCAATGACATTTAGAAATTATTTGTGTTGTTGACAGAAACAGATTATAGAAGGTCTATCGTTGCTGAGCTTTTTTGTAATTAATCTTCCTTGAAAGAAGGGTGATTTTAAAACAAAGTAAATAAGCAAAGAATCTTGACCATGTAACCTATCTTTACCCAGCTTTATACCTATAAGAAGTTAGAATCACATTTCTTCTTTTGGAATATTAGGAACTGAAAAAATATTTGGACCATCAGCAAGTTTTTGAAAAAAAAAATTGTGACCGCCAGATTTTACACCTTGCCATAGTATCAGTTTTAATGTATGTAGACAACCCATAAGATTTTCAGATAGTCAAGCCTCAAAAACATAAAAAAACTGGCCTATCCTCTCTGAAAAAACCAACAGCCCCAAAGTATTCCATACTATCTGAGAAACGCAATACAAATTTTAAAAAGTCAGATATATAAGGCCAAGTCTTAAGAAATAAGCATTAAAGAGAAAAAATAGGAACATGCTTTGAGGATAGATAAATAAAATGTGTTTTTTCCTCAAAATTTACATAAGAAAAAAAATAAGTTTCTGTGTCAGGCTTAAAGAGTTTGAATAAAATATGGATTCCATCTTTTTTTTTTATTTGACCTTCATTGTTAACTACTAAAAGAGACAAAGTATATAAATTATTGATATTAGGTTAAGCCATAATAAACTTTGGCATCAAATGATTAAATTAAACACAATTAGGATAAATGTACGAGAGAGACATCAGAAGAAATACTTGGAGAATATGGTGAATTTAATGAAATGCCTCACATTCCCATGATAAAAATATCCTCATGAACTGTTATTTTCCCGCCAAAATTTTTATCTACATATAAAAAATCAAATAACACAAAGTCAAAACTAATGGAGAGAAAATGATAGAAGTAGAATGAAGAACTGGGTGACGATTAAGACATGGTTTGGGTAGTTTATCTCTCCAGATTGACTGTGAAACCATGCTGACCCGATTCCATTAGCCATATCTTTGTCTCTACCATGTTACCAGCCTGATACAAGAACTGAGTAGCTCAAGTGTGGCATGGGGCATGTGTTGGTGGAGGACTTTCAAAATCTAAAGAAGGATTCGAACAGACTGACAAACTACAGCGAAAGGTAGGGGAGGGTTGGGGGGGGGTAATGAGATCATATAATGGACTTGGATGCATGCATATAAGTCACCAAACCAACAGACCCCAAGACACTGGGGCAAAGGGGATGAGGCAAGTGCGCGGTGGGGTAGTGAGGCCGGTGGTGGGGAATAGGAGACTTATATTCTACTATATGTAATACCTTAACCAACAAAATTAAATAAAATTAAGATTAAAACAAATAAAAATAAAGAGGAAAAACCACCCACATATATGGTATAGCCCTACTGTTTGGCTCAGTTGATAAAGAGTCAGCCTGAGAACCTAAGGTTCCTGGGTTCAATCCCCCTCAGAAGGGCACATGCCTGCTGGTAGCAGGCCCCATCCGCAGTGGGGTGTGCAGGAGTCATCTTGATCAATGATTCTCTCTCATCATTATGTTTTATGTTTCTATCTCTCTCCTCCCTCTCTCCTTCCTCATTAAATCATAAAACTATTTTTTAACAACCCCCCCAAAATCAAAGAACAACCCCTATCCCACAAGCCTGAAAAACAAATATATAATCAAGAAATTAAAATTTTATTGTTAAGTCACTAATGAGTAGATTTTTATATGTTCATGATTAAAAGACACTATTAGATAAAGCATTTTAATTATCTGAGATAGAGTTAACATTTTTGACACGGCCTGCACGTTTGTGTGAACTGCCTCATGCAAACTACTCTAAGCCTCATCTCACCCCACTTGTGGAGCTACTTCTTTTTCCTTCCTTAGATCCTCACAAGTGCTTGCTTCTTTTTTATTATACTTTCCTTTGATCAAGCTAATTCCCTCTGCTTAGGACCGAACTTATCCTACTGACCTTACTACCCACAGCTGGACCCTTTATTAGGTGGTCCTAACCCATGCAAACGTTTTTAAAAATTTGATCAAATTAAGGGGGCCCAAAAAAATCCAGTTTTTGCAGAGCATTTTATAACATAAAAGTTATAACACAGCTTTCAGGGGATTTTTTTTCAGTGAACAATTTACTAGGGACAATTTTAAAAAACGTGATTATAATTGGATATCTTCAATTCCACAAAAAAAAAAAATTTTAATTTTAAAAATCCTCTCTGTGAAAACTGTTATCCTAAAGTTCGAACCAAAGTAAACTAAGAAAAAGTCAATTTTACGGAAAATAATAAAAATGTAAATGTATAACAGAATTTAAAAAATTTTATTATCTAATCAATTTCTAATATTTTTCCTGGTAAGCTGAATTTCCCATATAAAAATTTTTAAATTTTTTTCCAAGTTCTTTATAAAAAAATTTTTTCCAGAATGATACCAAAAATTGAATATAATATTTGCTTCTAAATCAGAATCATTTTTAAAATGATGTTTTTATATCGAGTTTTGTTGATTTTTTTTTTTTAATTTAGGATATTTTGATTTATAAAAAAAGGGAAAAATTTTTTTTGGGATTAAAGGACATTCCTAAATTATATAAGGTTTAAATAATATTATATTTAAATAAATATTAAAAATTCAGCAAATATTTAAATAAATAAAGGCTTCTAAATTTTAAAAAAAAAAATCGATACTTTAAAGAATTAAAAATATACTATCTAGCTGAAACCGGTTTGGCTCAGTGGAATAGACGTGGCCTGTTGACTCAAGGGTCCCCGGTTCGGTTCCGGCAAGGGCTTTACCTTGTTGCGGGCACATCCCCAGTAGGAGGTGCAAGAGGCACTGTCGAGTTTCTCTCTCATCGATGTTTCAACTCCTATCCCCTCTCTTTTCCTCTCTGTAAAAATCAATAAAATTATATTAAAAAAAATATTACTACTAACTTGCTACCACGGAAGAAAAAAAAAAGAAAATCCTTTAAGCAAGTGAAAAAAAATTCTGGATTTTTTATTTTTGCAGAAGGATATAGTAAAGAACAGAAAGAGAGAGACTTGCAGGTCTGTGCACGAACATAATTACACCAGAAATGGGAACATCATTTCATAGATATTTTTAAGAAGTCTTTTTAAATTTTCCTGTGTTAAATTCAAGTGATAAAACAAACTGGGAAGTTAAAATAGATTTCCGAAATTTAATGTAAATGAAAAATAGATTTCTAGTTTGCAATAAAAACTGCAAAATTTTCCTAAAAACAACAAAAAGAAATAAAGCTAGCCATCACACTATGTTCAAAAACATACAAAAAAAAATCAATAACTATATGTTAAATTATAAACCATACAATTTAACAAAATATGAAACCATTAATTAGTGACAATGAAACTTACCCCATACAAATTTAACTACCCTTAACACTACAACATATAAATTCACAAAAATATAAAAAACATAATAGCACCAAACCACTCCCTCCCTCCCAATATCAACCACTTCTCATAAATACAAAATCACAATCAACATACCATTTTACCAATAACTCCCCTATTTCTTAATCATAAACATAAATATTTAACTCACCTCTAACAAAATTTTCAATACATTTCATACATCCAACTAACTCTTACTTCCTTCACAACCTAAATCAATCACTCCTATCCTAATCCAAATTTTATATCAACCCTCTCTAAAAAATTCCAAATATACACCTCCCCCCCCCTACCTCACCTTTCCCTATCCTATTACAATATTCTTTCCTTTCTTATTATTTCTCATCTCTTACCTTTCTCCCCCATTAATATTCACTTTCCATTAATTTAATAAACTACTCTACCCACCCCCTGTATTGCCCCACCTAACTTTCTCCTCCCTCTTGCCAGCCATGGTCCACTCCCAAATAACGTGCATTATCTGTAATCCTTGCATAAATCATATCTCTATACCAACTTTTCCAACTCTGCCTATGCAGGCCTATAACTAAATTATCATGGCCCAAACCCCTTATTCTAAATTTTAAAACATCTCTGGCAAATATAATACACACAAATGGCCATCTTCCAATCCACATTGCGGCAATCTTTGACCACAAAGAATGGGGGGCAGCTACCCATTTGTGTTGCAGTGATGAACAATTCTGCATATTACTCGTTTTATATTAGATAGGATCAGAGGCCCAAATTACAGGGGTGGATGGCCACTGGTTATGCCCTCAAAAACGTACCCCTCCTATATCAGGTGGAGTATCCCTTTTGGGTGTGTGGGGTGGCCCTGAGATCATCCATTCTGTGGGTGGTTCGCCAGGCCTCATGACGTGGCAAATATGGCAACATCCCTTCGTTAGGCCCTGGTATCTGAATTCCTTAATATCCTTAGAACAAATTGACCAACTATTGTCGCAACAAAAGCAACAATCATCAAAATTTCTCATCCCCTCCCATCCGGCAAAACATACACAAAAAAAAACCATAACATTAACCAAAAAAACCCCAAAAATTTGTTGCCAAACACCATACAAAACCATGGGCAAACCACACCAGGGTGGTGCAAAAACGCAACACCCTCTACTGTTAACCCAAGCGGCATACACCTGGCCTCTCGTGGGTATCCTCTAAGCTCCATATCATATCTTTTCATTTTCATTTTACATATTATTAAATCCAATTTATATTTACACAATATTTTCTTAAAAATATTATCCTACTTATACTTCAAAACTATACTTCTTCAACCTTCCACCTACTAAAAACTAAACTTCCAATCATTCTTTTTTTACATCTTTAAACCATCCTTCTAACTTCAAAATAAAACTCCCTTACAAATTAACTACTCCCACACTAAAAAACATCCCACATTATTCCCCCTCTACTATCCCTCCCAATCCAAATCCACTCCACCCAACTCCCCCACACACAACACCTAAATACCAAATATCCCAATTCCTACATTCCTCATCCCACGCCAACTCCTCTAAATCCATTCCACACATAACCACTAACATATCTCAACACAACACCCTAAAAATTATCTTCCCCCCCTACAATCAAAAAATAACATCCCCATACCTTATACTCATCCTTCCTCCCTTCTTTTATTTAGACCTGAACTACAAAAGCAGGAGCTGGGCCCACCAGTGTGGGGCAAGTGGTTTAAGCGTCAACCTATGAACAGGGTCACAGCTTGAATTACTGGTTAGGGGACATGCCGGGTTGTGGTTCCCCCCCGTGTGGGCATGCAGGTAGCAGCCAATCAGTGATTCTTTCCTCTCATTATTTGATGTTTCTATCTCTCCCTCCCCCTCTCCATTCTTCTCTGAAAAAAAAAAAAAAATATATAATATATATAACATATATAATTATATTATATATATAAATTTATAAAAAGAAGCAGAGCAATTAAAACTTCTGAATAACAAAAAATTTTTTGGGAAGAACAGGAAGAAATAAAAATCCAGTCACTTTTAAAGGACCAAGAATATCAGCTGTTTCTCTCTACCTCTGGAGATTACTTTCTACCTTCACTCAGGAAAAGGTTCTAGCTTTTCCAATGCTGGTAAACTCCAATTTTAAAATAGCATTTTACTGTTTTTTCAACAAAAACTTCAATTCTGGTATAATAAGAAGTCGAATTAAATTTCTGTATAACTATAGGCAGTAGAAAAAAGTCAATTTTCCTGTATGGAAAAAGAAAGGAGGGGGTTGTAAAAGGACAAGAAAAGCTAAAAAAATAAGCTTCAATGGTTGAACAATTTATTTAGTTTTAAGTAAATAAAATACTGATCAGTAGCTTTATTTAAATAACACTTAAGCAGTTTCATTACTTCTCCTAAATTTTTTAAACCAAGGGTTTTTTTCAACCCAATTATATATTTAAAAAAAAAACATCTAGGATTTTCTTTTTCTCTATCCACACTGAAACTTTTTAAGTTTTCACCCGGACAAGATTTAGGTTTTTTAGACTTAACATTTACACATTAAGCCAAATTATGCTACTCTTCTCTTTTTAACTTATTTTCAGTTAAAAGCCAATTTTTGTTTTAATTTGATAAAAATTGTTAACATGGTTTAACTTTTTCAAAAAAATTACTTCATAAATAATATTCTTCTAAATTTGATATGGTTTGGTTAATGATAAGACTTTTAAAAAACCAATTTTTAAGAAATGCCATTTATGAATCAGTCCTTCCTTGGTTTTAAAAATGGCCGGGGGAAAGCTATCAAAAAAAGTCAGGGGCCCCCTTTTCTAATGAGATTAACATTAAGAAAATTTTTGAAAGAATAAATTACAGACCAAAAAAATAGTTTTCCCCTTTTGAAATATTAGAATAAAAATGTTAGAAACCCAAATAAAAAAGTGAAACAAGAAATTGGGCAACAACCGGGTAAATTAAGTGAAAAAGAACAAGGTTTTTCTAGACGGTGTTTAAGTACTGTTAAACTAAATTTAAAGATATACTGGGCTCTTTTAAAAAAAAGGCAAATCTTTATTTCTTAAATTACGAGAAAATTTGACATTTTTAAAGTTTAAATTTAAACTTGTCTTAATCCTCTGATTTTCATGTTTCAGTAATAAAGAAAAAGAAAAGAACATAAAAAAATGAAAAAAATAGAAAAAAAACAAAAAAAATATAAACAAAGAACAAAAAAAAAGCAAACAAAAAGATAAAGACCAAGAGAAAGACAAGACAGAAAAAAAAAAGAAAGCAAATAAACAAGAAGACTTTAATAGACAAAAGAAATTATAAAAGAAAGTAAAAGAAAAAGAAAAAGGTAAAAAAAAAAAAAAAAAAAAAAAAGAAGAACAAAAACAAAAAAAGATAAAAAAAAAAATAAAAAAAAAGAAAAAAGAAAAATAGAAAAATAAAAAAAAAAAGAAAAAAAAAGGAATAGGAAAGTAAAACAAAGAAAAAAAAAAGGAAACAAACAAGAAATAAGAGAAGATAGAAAAAGGAAACAGAAAAAGAAAAGAAAAAAAGGAAAAAAGGAAAAAAAACCATAAGAAAAAAGGTAAACAAAAGAAAGAAAAGTAAACAAAGAAAAGAATAAAAAAAGATGAACATAAAATAAAAAAAAAAGACAAAAAAAAAAAGAAAAGAAGGACAAGAAAAGACATTATGTAAGAACAAAAAAAAAAAAAAAAAAAAAGACAAAAAAAGAAGGAAAAAAACAAAAAGAAGAAGAAGAAAAAGAAAATGAGAAAAAGAAAAAAAAAAAAAAAGAAAGCAAAAAGAAAAAAACCAAATAAAAACAAAAAAAGAAAAGAAAAAAAGGAAAGAAAAGGACAAGAAAGAAAAAACGAAAAAAAAAGAAAGCAAAAAAAGGAACTGAACTAAAAAGAAAAAGAAAAAAAAAACAAGAAATAAAAAAAAAAAAAGACACAGAAATACAAGAAAATAAGAAAAGAAAAAAAAAAACAAAGGAGCAAGTAAAAAAAAGAAAAAAATTAATAAAAACAAAACAAGAAAAAGTAACAAATCAAAAAATAAAAAAAGAATCAGAAAAGATAATCAATGGAAATATAAGAAAAAAAGAAAGAAAAGCACAAGAAGAAATAAGAGAAAGAAAATAAAATGAAAAATAATAAATAAAAAAAAAAAAAGCAAGAAAATAAAAGAAAGAAAAAAAAAATAAGAAAAAGAAAAACAAAAAAAGAAGAACAATAAGATGAAATGTAAAGAAAAAAAAGGAAACAAGGAAAAAAAACAAGAAAGAATAACAAAGCAAAGAAATAAAAAAGAAAAAAAAATAAAATAAAAAGAAAAGAGAAAAATAAAAAATGATTCAGAAGAAAATTAAAAAGAAAAAAAAAATTGACATATTAAAAAATACTAAAAAAAATTAGAAAAATGGGTAAAAAAAAGAAGGAAAAATATAAGATTAAAAAAGAAGAAAAGACAACTAATAAAAAAAGAATAACGATAAAAAAACAAATAAAAAAAAAGAAAAAAGAATAAGAAATAAAAAAAATAGAAGGTAGAAAAAAGAAAACCAGAAAATGAAGTAAAAAAAAGAAAAATCAGTAGAAATAAAATTCCAACAGAAAGCAACCCCCAAAAACTGTCAAAAGAAATAAAAAAGAAAAGAAAAAGACAAGAAGAAAACAAATACTACTCAAAGAAAAAGATAAAAAGAATAAAAAAGAAAAAAGAAAATTAATTCTGAAAGACTAAAAAAGAAAAAAAGATAGAAAAAAGAAAAGAAAAAAGAAAAAGAAAAGAAAAGAAACAAGAATAAATAAAAAGCATCTAAAAATATGAAAAGAAAAAGATAACAAATAATAAAAACAAGAAAAGAAAAATAAAAATTAAAAAAAGAAACAATCATATAAAAAGATAAAAGAAAAAGTGAAGGATACGATAAAAGAAAAAAAAAAAAAATAAAAATAATCAAAGTACTAAGAAAAAAAAGGAAAAAAGAGATGTAAAGAATAAAGAAAGAAACACAAAAAACAATTAATCAAAAAAGAAAAAAAAATTAACTAAGAAAAAATAAAGCTAAAATAAAATTAAGAAAATATTTTCTAAAAAACAAAAAATTAATAACCAAAAAAGGCCTATGAAAACAAAGATAAAAATTTAAAAGAAGAAAGGAAATGAAAAAGAAAGAATAAGAAAGAAAAAAAAACAAAGATAAACGAAAAACGAAAAAAAGAATAAATCTAAAGACAAAAACAGAATAAAAAAAAAAAAGGAAATAGGAAAAAAGACTGAAATAAAAAAAAAAAAAGAAAAAAACAAAAAAATAAAAAAGATAGAAAAAGAAAGTAAAGAAAATAAAAAGAAAAAAACAAAAAAGAAACAGAAAAGCAATAAAGGAGAAAAAAAAGAAAAAGAACTGATAATAGGGAAGATAAAAAAGAAAAAGGAAAAATGATATCACATTAACAAAAAAAAAAAACTAAACGAAGAACAAAAAAGAAGAAAGAAGATAAAAAAAAAAAAAGTAAAAAAAACAAAAAGACAAAAAAACGAAAGAAACAAAGAAAAACAAAAAAAGAGAAATATAAAGAAAAACAAAAAAACAACAGAACAAAGAAAAAAAGAAAGAAGAAGGAGCATCGATAACAAAAAAGAATAAAAAGTAAGGCTAAAAGAAAAAATACAAAAGAATCTTACGAAATAAGGATAAAATATAGACAAAAAAAAAAAAAAAGAAACAATACTAAACAAGAAGAAACAAAAAAAAAGAAATCCAAAATGAAAATAAGAATCGATA
>JAJQQW010001669.1:0-18072 GCA_025583905.1 Ia io | reverse complement strand
ATGTGTCTTAGAATGGCCAACGATGACCAAACCGGGGTCATTCTGAGTGACTGAGGCGGTCCCCCAAGAGGGGGGGGGTGCCCGAGGCTCTGGGCTGGGAACTCTGGCATGCTGCCCACAAAATTTCCTGACCTGGGTGGAGCTAACCGTCACCCGGCTGTTCTGGAGTCTTGGAAAGTTGCACAATCCTTCAGGCCTCCCCTCGGCCCCACACCCCCCACACCTCCCCCACCCCCTGGAATGCCAGGGACTCTCACATTCTACCAGCCCAGCCCTCACCGTGGTTTCTCAGCCCCCTCACATTCCAAGTCCTTCTCCCCACCCTGGCAAGCTAAGAAGGAGCACTGGAGAGGAGATCCCTCGTTGAGCAGTGGCAGCCACCTTCATTCTCCCACAGCAAGGTCAGCGCCCCCACCCAGCCACAACTGCACCGGTGTGGCCGATGTGACAGGGCTCCTTGATGTGTTCTTCATTTAGAAAAGTAATAGCCTATTCGGACATAATACTCTCCTCCATATCACCCCAGATCCCCCAAAACACCCACCCACTGTGTCTCCCAGGTCTCTTCTTTCTCAAAGAAGCCTAGCCACACCATGCACCCCCCCCCCCACCCCAAGACTCCATGTGGCCTCGGCAGTACTTCACTCCTGCATGGAGATCTGGGATATCCCCCACCTCTTGGGGGGGGAGGGGCAAAGGTTTGGACTGAGGAGTTGAATGCTGTGGAAGAGCTCGTTGGTCCTGCCCTAATTCCGATTGAGAGTCTGATGAGAAGAGGTGGCAGATACTAAAACACCCTGCCGCACCTGGTTTCTAAGGAAAAGCAGGGGCAGAAAACCAAGAAGAAAACCAGGCCAAAGCAAGGGGGCTCCAAAATTGGCCAGTAAATAGAAGTGAGGGGCTCCACCCGCCGCCTCTCAGCTGGGCCCGAGGGCAGGGGCGGGGCAAGTCTGCTGACAGAACGCCTGCCAGTGAGTCTGAAGCGCCCACCTGAGGTGGGGCAGGCAACCAGCCAGCTGTCAGAAGTGCTGTTTTCTCAGGACAAGAGCCAGGGATTTCGACTCACGATCAGCCACAGAGTGGCCCAACCAATGGATGGAGTTAGGATGCACCCAATGGTTTCTGGCTTGTTCAGTCACAGAGTCCAGGCCCTCTGAGGACCCCAGGACCCCACAAGGGTCTGGTTTGAGCGGGAACGGGGAGCACTCTGGGCCACATTGCTTCAGACAGGCAAGCTTGAAAAGTCCTCTTTGCTTCCCTTAGAAGCTGAGATAAGGGCTAACAGGCCAGAGTTCCCTGGAGCGGTTACATTCAGCCTTGAGTGGGGCTGTGCCGCCCCCTGCACGGAGGACCAAGTAACACAGCGGTCTGTGTGCTGCCTCCGGGGGGGCCCACGCTCTGTAAACCTGCTAGGGTTGGCCTCCAGGGCATAGGCGGGGCATCCCCCCTCCCTGTGAAACCAAGACAACCCCTACCCCATTGGGGCCCCTGGGGCCTGTAGCTGCAGCGCAGTCCCCTGGGGTGGGGAGGTCACGAGTGCTGAAGGCAGCGGGGCGGGTCCTGCACAGCGTTGCGAGCTGCGGCTGGGCTTTTTGCTACCTTCTCTCGGTGTCTCCTGTCTCGGAAGGCTTGTTCTTGGCGTGAGGTGTAGTGCCTTGCTCCGGCAAGCTCGCAAATCTTCCTCCCAGGCCTCAGTTATCCTCCTTGATACTGTGGAAGCTAGTCAGGTTTCTGGGCACAGAGGCTGTGGGGTGGAATCCGGCCCATAGAGATTAGATGAGTCATCTTAGGCAAACGCTGATGACAGTTGAGCTTGGTTGTCCGTGAAGCAGGGGCTGTGGTGGGTGTGTCGGTTGTCATGGTGCGTAGGGGGGTGCTGGCACCTTGTTCATGGTGAGAGCACTGAGGACTCTATGTTATCATTACCCAGCCAGACTTTGAGGGTCTTTCCAATTATGCCTCTTTCTGAGCTCGTGGAGCTATAGATAAGGGCTGGTGGCTGTCCTTGCTTTCTTGCCTTTCTTATTTCCCCCAGTTGAAATTAAGATGCATAGACTCTTTGGGCCCACCTCACCATGGAGCCTGCAGAAAGTGGGGACTATCTTCTCACAACTCGCCACCCCTAGAAATTCATCAGAAAGGGGTCTTGGAGAGCTGCCTGGAGTTAATGAAGAAAAACCATGTGGCCAACCAGCTATTCCCTTGTGCTGCTGAGACTTGGGCCTCACCAGGGAGTCATGGTTGACAAGACAAGTTCCTCTTCCCAGAACTTTCACTCCTGGAACATAAGAGAGTTCACCAGCTACCCACTCTCCCTTCCCAGGCTCCTGCCCCTGTGACCGACCACTGGTACAAGTGGGGAAAGGTTTAGTGCAGTGCCTCTGACGGAATTTCAGGCATCCTCACAGTGGAGAGGTTCGTCATGTCCAAGTCAAGAAAGGGCATTGATCTGAAAGCGACAAAGCTACGGATGCTCCAGCAGGGCTCCTTATCCCCAGTGATACAGGGATTGGGGGCTGTGCAAAACTGTGACGGATCAATGGTTCCAGCGAATGACGCCTGGTATGACCTGCTCTGATAGCAGGGGGCATTTCACTCCCAGTAGCGAAAGAACTCCACCCAAACCAGGCCCTGGAGTTTCTAGGGACTTCAGTTTCTGTTCTCAGTCCCCATCTGGGAAGCTTTTCCTGCATGTGGAGCACTAAGAGATGTTGAAATACCAGACACTAAGAAGGGATAGTTTGCATCGTATGACCCTAAAAGATCTCCTGCCACCTGAGCCTCTGTATAGCAGCTAGCTATTATTAGGCTGTAGCTTTCTTCTATTTTGGGGCCAAGTGAAGCTTGATGATAATATAACCAGCCCAATTAAAATGACACCTTTGGAGTAAGGCAAGGAAAACCCTGTTAAGTACCCAGAAATGCCTTTGGAATATCTGTAGACTGCAGGCAGTTTCTAGCTGGTATGGACTGAGCCTCCACTTTGCCAGCATTAACCCCATTGAAAAGTGGTTCTTGGATGACAAGAATCCTCACAACCTAAAAAACAGGATTTCATGGCTTTCTAGCTCCTCAGCAACGAGCTTCCACCTTTTACTCAGTGCTTATACCTGAAATCTTGGAATTGACCCACAAAAGCATTGGCAGGTCCTTAGAATTGACCTTAATGATTTATGCCAAAATTTGGGCGGATTAAACTGATGTTGTTCCACTGATTGTGGCACCTTTTGAACTAATGAAAGTTGTGTCAGCTGCCATCACCCGTTAGGTGAGCAGGCCGGCTTTACGTTTCTCCTGTTAGGGGATTGGCTGAAGTCACTGGGTGGGTAGGTGGTGGGACAGCTCATGGTCCTGCCCCTATCCCACAATCCTCCTCCGTGCCTGGTCCCTTGGACTAGGTCCCATGTTATGAGGAGGGGGTACAGGGATATTCTAGTTGTTTAGGCTCCTGGGAAAAGAAGCGCTGGAGGCGTCAGGACTCCAGCTTGGCTTGGAGATTGGGTGATGAGAGGAATTCCTCTCCAATTTTGGTAACCTTATTGTGGTTGATGAACTTTGGATATTAGAACTTGAGTTTCTAACAGGGACCTGGGACTGCACATACCCACTTCAAATATACTCTCTGTCAGGGATGAGGTTGTAGGGACACGAGAGTTAGAGAGATGTTAGAAGCAGTTCCTGTTTGCTCTGGGTTGTTATTCCTTCCTTCCATCCCTCCTAGTCCACTCTCCCTGGCTTCACACCGCCCCAGCCATCTTTATCTGGAAAAGCCACCCACTAGAAGTCTTTGCCAAGCCCCTGTTAGAAGCCACAGCGGGCTGCAACCCCTATCCATTTTTCCTCAGTCAGGGCTGGGCTCTGGCGGAGTGGAAAGGTCATTTTACCCATCCCTCTTCCCATAGGTGTCGCTCTCTTGAAAAAACAGGTGGACTTCTGATTGGCAGGGTTGAAGATTGGGTCTATCCAGATACCTACATGCAGAATAACCGCATCCCCTTTCCCCTCCCCAAGCAGGAGGCCATCTGTCACTCACCCTGCATTCCAAGGATCAGAGAACAATATTTCTTGAGCTTGTGAAGCATGTCCAACTGACCTTTGCATGTTCCCCCAAAAAAAAAAAAATTTTCCTCATCATTCTTTCACTCAGCCTTCCTTCCCCACAAGGGCCCACATTTCCTTCCAGGAGTGGGTCAAAGAGGGAACACAGTTGCAAGTGGGTTTATAGGACTAGTATATGGAAGATATGTGTCTACAAGGCTTGGTTTCTCTGAGCAAAATCCCCTCCCTGCAATGGCCTCATTCCTAGATCCGTGGTCGCAAACTGCGGCTCATGAGCCACATGCGGCTCTTTGGCCCCTTGAGTGTGGTTCTTCACAAATACCGGCTGGGGTGGTCTATTTTGAAGAAGGGCATTAGAAGTTTAAGTTTAAAAAATTTGGCTTCTCAAAAAGACATTTCAAACGTTTTGTACTGTTGATATTTGGCTTTGTTGACTAATGAGTTTGCCGACATTTTGCCCTAGCCTAGTTGATGTAATAATGATGCAGCAGGGCTTCTCTTGGACCGAGTGCCTACTGTTAGGTACTGTTTATGACAGAAGAGACTGGGGTGGGGGAGGAGAAAAGCCCAAATACAGACCTTCTACCCTCAGAATATTCTGTGACTTGGGCCCTTATTGGAGTATGGCTTTGGCATGTGTCAGTGGTTCCCCACCCTTGGTTTTCAGAAACCACTGTTCTTGACCAATATACCCTTCAGAGCGTTTCTGTGTGCATTAGCCCAGCAGACCTGGAAAGACTTGGGGAGGGAAACCTGCATCAGGTAAGGTCATCCAAGGTTTTCCTAACACATTTTGTGCATGGACCATTTACGTACAATGCAGGGCTGGTATTCAGGCAACTGGTCGTTACTGTTGCTGGCAAGAGTAAATACTCTTGATTTGGCAGGGGTACAGTAGCCCCAAGCCCTGCCCTGTGTTCTCTCAACCCCACCCAACCCCCTCAGATCTGTCCAATCCAGTTTTACCTGACGTCCCTATATAGATACTAGTCACAAGTGGCTACTTAAATTATAACTATAAAGATTAAAATTCGGTTCCTCCATTGCCACTGGCCACATTCAAAGTACTCAGTTGGCACATGTGGACTCTGCCACTGTACTATCCATGTCCATCACTGCAGAAGTCGGGCAGCAAGCCGGCACAGCAGGCCTTTGGGGGTAAGCCTTTTCTGAGCTGCCACCGTCTGTTCGGTATTGCCCATGGCCTGGGCTGCAATGCACATTGTTGCTTTGGGGGAATATACCGAGTCCCTTGGCATTTGCAGTTCAGCGGGCATACAGCTAAGCACATTCTACCAGTCTCAAACCTGAACTCCCAGTCCCAGAAAACCCAAATTCACTCCCAGCCCTGGCTCCAAAGCCAAGCCATAAACATATATTTACACGAGTTGGTCCTGTGCCATGGTTGTCCCCTCCTGCCATCTTCTGAGAGAACACAATTGAAAGGATCTAAATAGGTGCATGTTACCTCACCCTAGTCAAGCTCAGGCGGACTGCCAAAGAATGGGCCTATCCGAATGTCTCTCCAGGAAAGTAACCATCTACAATTTATCTATAAATAACTAGCCACACCCTTAGAAACACTTCACTTATTCTAAAATACAATTGTACTCGTTACAAACATGTCCATATCTATGGTCATATATGACTTAGTGGTTTGAATAGCTTTTCCAAATTTTAATAAGTCATACCAAGGTGCTCACACTTCCCCCCTGGGCCTGCGGAGAGCTGCAGCAGCCCGCCTGGAGGGGAGGGTGGGCGCAGGGACAAGGCACTGTATACAAATTGCAAAGGGCGAGAACCTGTGGGAGACGTTAGTGTACATCTCTGACCAGAAACGTGGCAAGATCCACAAGAAAAAGAGCCATGCTATTCCCCCAGCCCCTCGCCCAACGCAGGGGAGGCAGGACTCCTCTGAGGGCTGCTGGGGCCCGGTCCGCCGGACCACCATTTTTCCTTCACATTTGCACTGACTTTGGAACAGGCCCAGGCTCAGCTGGGGCAGGGAGGACGCTCTTTGGACACCGATTCCTTTGTGCAATTTGTCTCTTAGTTGCAGAGCCAGCCTGGGGTGTGCTGTGCTTTCTGAGGGTCACTGGTCTGCCCTCAGTGACAGCAAAACCCGCTCTAGGGCGGCTGGGTTCAGAGGGGAAAACCTGGGACGGGCCCTGACTTCTTGTCTGAGCCTCCACCTGACACCAATCTCAGAAACCCCATTTTCACAGGAGGAAAGGCCAGCTTTACCCCCAGACCCTTTCCTGCCAGGCCCTGAGAATCCACCATTCCTAATGCGGGTGGCCCCATTCCCCCACTCTTTGCCTGTACCATGAGTCTTGCTTCTCTGCACCCCAGCCACCGTGATTGTTCGGGTCCTGCTCGCCTCGGAGAGCACAAGATAGCCGGGGGGACCCAGCTATGGCGCACAAGGACTGGCCTGGATTGGAGGCAGCGGACTGGGGGCAGCAGGCTGTCCAGCAGATGTTGTCCGTTGTTCTTCAGGTCTTGTGAAGACGCGGTGTAGGCTCAGTTCCGTAATCCCCTAAGAAGTGTGAAGAGGTTGTATGAGGACCAGGTGGTGGTGAGGAGGTGTGTTCCCCCTAACTCCCTACCTGAAGCCACAGTTACAGCAGCATCTCATGTCCCTCCCACGGCCGCAACACCTCTCATCTTTAGGCAAATTAAAGGCATGGGGCGAACTGCCAATTTGAAGCTGTCTGTACCATTGGTTGAGTTCAAGACGGATGCTTTACTTGCGGTTCCCTACCCCCAGCCTTTCCCTCCCTCAGCCCCCCGCCCCCCATGGTTCTCCTTCTCCTCCGGGGCTTCTTACCCCCAAGGTTGTCTGGCTCCTCCTTGCAGCTGAAGTCTCCATGACAGAGGTGGATGGGCCCCAGGTTCATTGAGATGGGTACCCCTTCCCATCCACCATTTGTCGGCTTGCACTCCGACTGCTCCTGCTCCAAGGGCTGGGGGCCAGAGGACCAAGAGGCCAGCAGCCCTTCCTGTGCAGACCACCCAACGGCCCTGCCTAAACAAGCAAAGCTTCCCAGCCCGGAATCACACCTTGGCAGCTTTCTCGACGGACAGGCGAGAAGAGGAGGTTCATTAGGCAGGGGTTGGGAGGTAGGGTCTGCCTTGGACTCACACCCTACATCAACCTCTGGCACCGATGCTCCTAGACTCTACTTTCAATGTGTAAGGACCGGACAAATGGGAGTATGGGCTTAATGCAATGGGCTAGCATAATAAGTCAAGCAAAGATGACTATAAAAGCTAGAGATAAGAAACTGCGCCACGTAGTTTGTGTGCTGAGGAACAGAGCCTGCATAACAACTGCAAAAACTCTTCTATATTCACTTTTAAAACTAAAACAGAAAAAAAAAAAACACAAACCCTAGAGGATAATTAGCTAAAGAAATAAAAAAAGCCGCCATATTTAAATCCCCACGGCTTCGTATTGAAAACCTGATGCACCTTTCTCGGTTAGCAGGCTGGGGCATGTTGGGGCGGAGGATGCGGGCAGGGCCTGGTCCTGATGGTGGTGACTCAGAGCCATTGGGCCTGAGGCTGCTCCAGGACAGTCTGTTGGAAAACAGGCATCCTTCCTGTCCTCACTCTTGCAGTGTCTTTCCCTCCAAGGAGGGCAGTGGTCCCAGCCGTATGGAGATGGCACTATGCAAGCAGCCAGGTCATTGCAGTAGCTACCTACCCCCCAATCTGGGACGCTCTCATTGGTTCTCTCTCTCCTCACTGGTAGCAGCTACTTCAAAGGAGTGCCCAGGGAGGAAGGGGCTCTACCTTCATTGATGTCTCAGGTATACTCCCTTCATCGCTCTCCTCATCTGTTGGGGCTGTGGATGGGGAAAGCCAGAGAGGTTAGCTGGCAGTGAGCCCGGCTCCCCGCACCCCCCCCCCCCCCCACACAACCTCCCTAGCCTGCCATGGAGATTCCAGAAACAGGACCACTGTTCTTTACTGATTTTCAGCCCTCCCAAGCCTGAAGGGCCCACCCAACCCTCTTGCCCTACTTCCCCCACTTTTTCCCTTCCGCACCCTCGGAAGGGGGGTGGGGTGGGGGGTCAACCTTCATATGAATGGTGGGGATGCAGAGGGAGGCCAGGTAGAAACCCAGGGGCAAACCTGTAGATCCAAAATTGGCCATCGCCTCTGGCCCCCTTTTCCTTCCCTTCCTCTCCAGGCCGGGGGGCCCGCAGGTCCGCTCTGGGGAGTTTCTGAGCATCTTTTTCCTCCCCCAGGGGAAAAAAAAAACCCCCCTCCCCAATAGGGGACCCACACAGTTCAGGGGCCGGGCAAAGGCGAGGGCCCAGAAAAAGCCCACTGGAACCTTCCAGAAGGTGGAGGTGGCATGGGCGACCCCCAAACCTGGAATTTGTTAAAAACAGGTCGCTGGTTTGCTTGTCGGGATAAATTTCCAGCGGTGGGGATGTTTGGGGGGGCCAGTTTCGGGGGAAGAGGGGGTGCTTAGTGGACGGCAACTGGTGGGGGGGGCCCCGTTTAGGCTTTAGGTGGGGGGACCAGCAGGAGAAAGCCAAATGTGTGTGTGTGTGTTTCAGAAGGCTTGTGTGGCTTTTCTAGGTTTTGCAAAAAACACACCCCCAAGGCCATTCCCCCTTTACCTCCGGTGGGGCCTGCTCCAACAGGCCACCCGGGGAAAAAGAGCCACGCTGGCTCCCCCCCGGATTCCAAAGGAGGGGAATGGAGGGCTTCCCCTGCCCCCACCCCCCCCTCCATACCTGTCTGGTTCCCCTGGGCCAGGCCCCGGGTTCATCCTTTCCCACCCCCTGGGAGGTAAGGGGCCCGCTTTCAATTAATTCTCCAAGTCCTCTGGCCCCTGACAAGCCCCCCTGTGTTTGTGGTTAGCTTGCTGTTTTTGGTCATCAGGGGGCAGGGTTACCGGAGGCGCTTTCGGCTTGAGAACAGGGGGGGGCCAATCGGAGGGGAAGGGGTACGTTTCCCCAGGGTGCTGGTAAGAGTATTTTTTCCCCCATTATTGGGACTTGCACCGAGGGGAGAGGGAAAAGGCTTTAGGGACCCCGGCTGCCCGTGGCGGCTTTCTTCCCCACTTTGGGGTCCCCAGCCCTCGACTGGGGGGGGGAAGGGGGGGGCCAATAACTGGGGGCTTGCCTTAGGGGGACCCTCCACACTTCACCCCTTTTCCTCTGCGCCCCTTGGCCTTCTTAGCATTTCTCGGGCAGGGTGGGGACTTGGGAGCCTTTTCTCTCTCTTGTTGGAGGGGAGATCGGCTATATTTTTAAAGGGCATGGCTACAGGGGGGGGGGCACAAACCCCAAGCCAGCAGTTGCCCCCTTTCCTTCCCTCCCCTCCTTCTTTTTCCCTTTCTCCTCCCTTGCCCTGGAGGGGGCTTCTTTGCGGGGGGGTACCCCGGGAGTCCTTGGATAACCTTTTCCTCTGGTTTTCTTTGATGGCTGGTGGTGGGAGCAATCCGGGTTTTTTTTTTTTACAACCCGCAACAGGCTGAGGCTATCTTTTTGCCCTTTGTTCCTGGGCTAGGGTCCCTTTTTTTTTGTAAACCCTCCCTTTCACTGATCCTGGGCAGGGAGTTTTTCATGGGGCCACAGCGAAAAAAGTTGGGGCCCTTTCCCATTGTCCTTGGGTGATCTTTGGCTCTTTTCCCCGGGGGGGGGGACTTTGTTTAACCGGCCTAGCCTATGTGGGGCAGGAAGAGTAGCAGAGGGGATGGATTTACCATGGGGCCATAGGTGGGGAATGCCTCCGGGGCTGGGCCTTGTGGGGGCCTGGGGAGGAGGGGAGAACGGGGGCGAAGGGGAGGGGTTTTCCCCAAAAAGCTCATCCCATGCTGGCCAGAGACGGGCCTCCCACTGGTAAAAAAAACCCAGGCATTGATATTTTCCTCTTGCTGTGGACCACTCGGCTGGGGCCCTTTGGGGGGGGGGCCGGGGTTTTGGCTCAAAATGGCCCCCAGGGCTCTGTTATAGGGGGGGGGAAAACATCATCAGGGGGCGCGAAAAACCCTCATTTGGGGAAAGGGGCCCATGCAAAGAAAACCCGAGGGCGGGGCGCCCTTTCAACATCCACCGGAAAAGTTTTGCTCTTTTTCCCTGGGGGACCCCTTTGGCCCAAGGGGGGGAATCCCTACTTTGAGCTTTGTCATGGCAATCCAGTAGGGGTAGGGGGCTTGGGGCTTTATCTGGGATATTTTTTTTCCAAAACCCAATGGGAAGTGGGTTTTTTTAAAAAAAGAGTGTGGGTGGGCCATTCAAAACAAAAAAAACAGTTTTTTATGAGATGGTGTGCTTAATGGTCTGAGTATGGGGGGGCCCCCCCCAAGAAGGGCCCCCATCCCTTCTGGGGTGGACAGGGAGGCCACAACCAAAGGATAGGGCCTTCAGGTGCCATGGGGGGACCTCAAGAAACAGGGGAAGGGCCCTGGGGTCTCTTTTTAAAAATTTCTTGGGGCTTCTTTTTATATATTCCTTTTTGCCAGGGGGGGGAGGGGGAACTTTAAAATCCAGGGGGCCCCACAAAAAAACTCCTTGGGAGAAAAAAATACCCTTGGCCTTTCTACCAAAAACGGGGAAGAAAATTGGCAGGGTCTTGCCCTCATTTGCCCCCCCCAACCCCCAAAATTTCTGTATATGGGCCATCCCAACAGGAGCTTCAAGGGAAAAGTGGGGGGCCCAGGTTGAGCCCGCTGTGTTACAACAGGGGGAAGTTTGCCTCCCCCTTTAGGGCCCTTCCCTTGGGCTCTTCCTGGGTCAAAACAGTATCCCATTTTAAAAACCTGAGTCTTAGGGGGAATGGGCCCCCAGCTCCGGAAACCAGGGGGTGGGAGAAACAGGGGGCCGGTCCTTTGGTTGGGATGTCTCCCAAGGTCCAATGCTTGGGCCAGGGGGCACGTGCTTGTCTCCATGGGGGATCTGGAAGGGATTTCAATCTCTTCCTGCAACAGGCACCCACAACAATTGGTAAGAGAACAGGTTTGGTGGTTCCAGCTCAGAGGGGGATGGCTTTTTACGGGCTCTTGTTCTTTGGAGGTCTGCCCAGGCCACCCAGGTTCTAGGGAGAAGAAAAAGGCTGGGGGGCTTTTCCCCTTATTTTTTTTACCCTGGACCGGCATGGGGCTTGGGGTTGTGGAAAACCCATTCCTGGGAAGGTTTTGGCTTGAAAAAAAGGGGAGGGGGCTTGCTGCAAACACTTCTGGATCCTCTTCCAGGGAAAAGGGGGGCTGTGGGGGTTTCAGATGAGCTAGTGGGCACCATTTCAAGCTCAGGCAAACAAAACCCCTCACCTCTGCCTGTACAGATGTGTGCTGGGTTTGGGGATGCTTCTCGGGCTGGGGTTTTCAGGGCATTCCAACATGGACAAATTTGAGGAAAACTTCTGGTTCCATTAGATGGGGCCTGGCTCAGGGACACCCTATCGGGGGTGGCCAAATGGGCCTTCCTTTTACCCTAAATTGGGGTTTCTGGGGGGGGCCGTGATTTCTTTAACCTGGAGGGGAAGCCCCTGGGCCAAGGTGGGATTTTGGCTGGACTAACCTGTTGTTGGAACCTGTCCCACTGGCCCCACCTCTAAACCTCTGGGTTTCCCTCACAGGTTTTTCCTATAAACAAGAAAACACAGTGGCAAATGTAAAGACGAAGTTCTCACTGTTCTCCAATTAACTGGTGGCTTAACATATGGATTTCTGAGTCAGCTTGCTCATGTTCAAGTCCTGGGCATCAAAGCATTATCTTCTCTCTACATGCCTCCTTTCTTTATCTAAGAAATGGAGATATTAAAGGCCTACCTCACAGGGCTATTTGAGGGTTAAAATGACCAATGATAAGTACGTACTTAGGCATGTTTCCACACCTCCTTGTTAGTGAGTGACCAGTATGCAGGTAGCTATTATTATGAATACTGTATTAATAAGGCCTACAAAGCCTTTGTGATGCCCTTGATTCACACAGCAAGAGGTTTCTGGGCCTGGGCAACTGGTGCAAGGTTAACTCTTGGGTCCGCCTTTGGCCAGTCACCTTCCTCCTGGCAGGCCATTTGTCTTTGAACTAAGCCCTGCTGGGTGGATGTTTTATGGGTCTTCGCCTCAGGAGAGATCAGAACTCCAGCTCTTTTTCATATGCTGGGAGAGTCCCGTAAAGCTGCTGGAAACTGTCCCGTGAGCCTCGGCTAGGCGCCCTATCCTTACCTCAAGAAGGAAAGAAGCAAAGTCAGGCAAGTGAGCCCAGGGCTGGTCCTTGCACACTCCCCGCATGCAGGACCCCTGGGAAACACATCTGCCTCCTCCCTATCACTTCCTTTTTTGAGCTGCATCTTGACTTTGGTCCCCAAAGAACATGGGTTAAATGTGACATAAAAACCCAAAGATTACCTCACTTTTATTAATCAGCTCACATCCCTGGTATTTGGTTGGAAATTAATCTGCATCTCAAGTCCAGGTCTCATGCCATCCCGATTGATGGGCATGTTGGCTGTAAGAGAAGACAGAAGTGCTTCTTGTTTATAGTCAGTTTGACAGTCCTCTGGTCACACTTTTTCTTCACCCCAGAGCATTCATCTACCTTCCCCTGCCCTCAACCAGTAGCAGGTAAAACAATCATGGGTTCGGAGGATTAACACTGAAATAAAACTGCCCTCCAATCTTTTTAGCATCTTAAGCAACCACCACTTCTGCCCCTTCCCTCCAGGGCAGTCCTGGGAAGACTGGTGATAGTTGCAGGTTTATGTCGTGGGTGCGTGAAAAAGAAGAGACAAAAATACAACGGTAATCTAATACGAAACTTTTCTTCCCAAACTCATATCCTTTTGGAAGGTAGGGGCTACTTTTGCATTATGCCAAGAAAAAAAAAATATCACCTACTTGAGATAAAGCAGTGCCTTTTTTTCCCTAATGGGCGAGCAGGCAATCCCAGCACCGAGACATCCTCTCCCCCACCCTCCGCCCACAATAGTGCAGCGGCCGCGAGGCGCAACCCAGCCTGGCTCCGTGTCCTTAGGCGGCGAAGATGAACCAAACACCTGTGACCCTCCTCCTTGCTTCAGCAAGGTTCTCACAGCCGCCCAGGGAACAAGCCCCAACCCTGCCCCTGCATCGTCCACCTGAACCTGGGGGTCTGAGGGCGCGAGGCCAGAGCACTCCATTCACGGACGACACCGAGAACCCCGGCACGGCTCGTGGGAGCGCGCTAACGAACATACCCCGCTAACCATAGGCCCAGAGTTGCTCCGCGCACCACAAGTATCTGCGAAAGCGGGGGGGCCGGGCGCCCGCAACCTCGCAGCGCGGCCCGCCGCTCCCTGCGCAGGCATCCGCCGTTCCTCCGCGCCCCCCGATTCCCCGGCGCGGGAGCCCAGGCAACGCCGAGCACGCCCGCGACTATCCCCGCTGGGCTTTTTCAGCCCCCACTTCCTTGTGGGCGCCCGCGCGTCTTTGTTCGATGTCCCCCCATCCACCCGTTCGTCCTCCCCCCCCCCCCCCCGCCGCCGCACTCCCCCGCGGCGAAGGCAGGCTGCACCTTTCAGCGGGCGCGAACGGGCGTCGGTAAATCCGAGGGTCCGAAGCGGGTGAGCGGGGTCCGGGTGGGGCAGGGAGAAGGCAGAGTTGCCCTGGTGTCGCGGGGCCACGGGCACGGCTGGCCTTCTGGCTGGTGCACGGCTCCCTCTGGCCCTCGGCTCGGCTGAGCTCGACGCACGTCCTTACCTCGACGAAGGAGTGGCGCCGATTTCTGCCGGTGCAGCGGCGCCGGCCCGCAATCTAAACACTTAGCGGGATTCCCCCAGCCCAGGCCGGCCCCGCCTCCTAGAGGCCGCGATGACGGCCGATTGGCCACGCCGCCCCATCATTTCGGGGAAAACAGGCTTTTGTAGAGCTATCGGCGAAGGGGAAAGTACGGCGGCTGCTCCTCTCCCACCACCCGCCGCCGCCCAGCCTCCTCTCTACCCCCTCACACCCAGCACTTCCCCGAAAAGCTGTGACCAGAGAAAGCCGAACGCTCCAGGCCCGCAGTTACTCCCTGGCCCGCATTCTCCACCTGTCAAGCTCCCAGAGGCCGCCTCCTCACCCTCCTTCTTGGGGGTGAAGACGTCTGTGCACGGAACGCAGGTGAGTTATCTCGGCACTTGCCTCCTTCTTTCAAGTGGACACCGCTTAAATTCCTGAAGAACCGTCTGGTTCCTCAACCCGCTGATGGGAAGTCAGAAAGGGAGGTCTCATTGCCCGCTTCTTGAAGTGACCCAGCCGCCGCCAGGACACTCACCTGCCCCGTAGACGAACAGGAAATCCTGCCCGCCTGGGCTGCTGCCTGGGCCATTTGCGGGAAGTAATGGAATCTCAGTCTGGCCACTGATGGCGCAGCCTGCCAAGGAGTCCGGGACCTCATTTCCTTCCTCACCTCAAAATAATAAGCCCCACCTCTACCCGTTTACAGCGACAGAGAGATAACTGCAAAGCACCATGCCCCAGTTTTGGCACATATGCACTGTGGTTTGCGAAATCCCCGGCAGAGTCTAATAGTGACCAGGGAGCACTTCCTCCCCCTTCTTCTCCGTCTACATACTTGGGATTGCCCCACAGCGGCCTCAGGGAAAGAGTAAAATAAAGAAAGGTTTCATAGAAGCCAGGAGTGGTTAAATTGGGGGGCGGGGGCGGGTACCTTGGCCCCCTCTAGCACTACAAGCCTTAGGCCACCTCCACAGCCTAGGGTGGCCCCCTTTGCGTGGTAGCTCCTCATGGCAGCACTAGGTGTTGTCCCTCTGGTTCTCAGGCTTTGGCCCAAGAGGTTCTGGGCAGATTTCTTAGGGCTGGCTAAGGCCATGGGTCCAGCCAAAGGGTTGGGGACCCAGGTCCAGGCCATTTGGGAAGGGTATCCATTAACGTTTGTGCTTAAAACTTTATAACCTTGACCTTACACCTGTGTACACTAGATTGCTGGGCTGTGTTCATTTTTCATTCAGTAGCTCTGGCCCACGACTCCTTCGTTCACACTCCCCAAGTGCTGACTCAATAAATTGCTCTTCCTGTGCGAGAGCTTGGTTGTGTCATGGCCCTTCACCCCAGCTCTCCCTCCACAGCACACCCAGTTGAGCAATGATGCAGGGCTATATTAGACAGATGGATGCAGTAATCCACCTGTCAACCACTCTACTTCTTCCCACCGAGGATATGATTAGGTTAAAGAGCCAATTCCTGGGCTGGTGGTGCAAAAGCCTGGAGAGGGCAGGAGGGAACTGTGAGGAATGAGCCCTAGCTGGGTGTTAAGCAAAATGGTAGACCAAGACCTTCTGAGCAATAGTCAGAAAAAGCTGGCTCCTAAGCTCTGAAGTCTGTTTCTCCTTGTTGCAGCAAATGGATGGTACCTAAGACCTGACATCGCCCGCTGTAAATCTTCATAATTATATTACGGAGAGAAGTTTGCATCTCATGTGGTCTAAGAAATTAAAACCAAAATGCCCCTGTTACGGCAACAGGAACTGTTAAAAAGTGCTTAAAACAAGAACTTTATATTAATTCACAGGTAATCCATCCATAAGTGTAATGTTTATATAATGACATCTTCCATGTTGTTGAAATGTACTTCTGCATATCCATTTTCAATGGTCATATTATTCTATCATAAGGATAAATAAAATTTTAACCCACTTAAAATCCCCAATGTAGGACATTTAGGTTATGTCCATTTTTTCATAATGCAAGCAACACTGCGTACTAAATCTTTGCAACACATCAATAATTTTTTGCTTAGGAAAAATCCCCAGTGGTAGGGATTTACCAATGAAATTGTCATTACATCTCTGAAGTGTTACTTTGATTTTTTTTTTTAACTTTTAATTTTAAGGATTCTATTGTATCTTAAGCCGCTAAGGATTGGTAGTGCTCTACTCCAAATAAATAGTGAAATAAATTTACACCTGTTGAAGTACAATTTTTAATTGTAACTGCCTCTTGATGAATCCACTCATTCTGAGATGTACACATAGTTCCCCATTAAATGCTAAGCCACACAGAGCCTTGTCCCTAGTTGTCCTTAGTAATTCAAGGCTGGCCCTTTCCCCACTCTTGACCTCAAAATACTCATCCATCAGTTGATTCCAGCATCCCCTCTGGACAGGTTGATGTCCAAGCCCTCTTCCCCTACAATCCAATTCCCAGGTTCACACACATACAAGCGGAACTCTGGCCTCCCTTACATACTGCCTCCGCAGCTTTCTCTCTTGTCCTACTATCCAGCTCCCTCCCTGGAGAAGTCCTTCCCTATCCTCCAATTCCCCCTTTGCCTCACATGGTCCTCTGGGTCTTCCATCCTTGAACTCAAGTCATTCATCACATTCCAGGACCAGCCGTGGTTGCAACAGCCTCCTCTGTGGCCCTGCCCCTCCAGTGCCTCTGCACTAGGGTCATCTCCCTAACCTTATTGATGACCTCCCTAATATTCAGGGACCACCCTGTAACCACGGAGTTCTCCCAGACTCCTCAGCCCACATTCAAGATCGATGCTCACTCCTGGGGTCCCAAGGGTCACATTCCAACCTTGCTCCTCCTCACAGCTCCCCTACTCTTGGTATTAACAAGATGGCGGTGGAAAAGAACACAATTTAAATCCCAAAAGGCCTGGGTTCGTTGTCCCCTTTGCTATTTGCTGTGTAATCTTAGGCAAGTCACTGTCCTGACTGCTGGGCCGCAGTGTTCTCATCTGTAAACTGAGATACTAGAGTCTAGTCCACTCTTAATTGTGTAAGATGAAATTGCAGTAGACTGTCCAACTCCTCCTAAACTATAAAAACAGTAGACAAATGACCATGTAGTTAAGTAGAAAGTGCGATGAACCTTTTCAACTGCACTAATCCATTCTGTGAGCACAACTGTTTTTCCCCTTCATGGTCTTGTTCACCTTCTATTTGCCTCCTCAACCCTGAACTTCTGGTATACTTAACAACTCACTCCCACCCCGCCAATTTCAGTTCTCTCATCTCACTACCCCCTCTCCCCACTTCAATTTCAGTCTCTAGTTTAGGGCCCAGAGCAAATGCCTGTCCTATGAAATGCCCCCAACAGACGCTAGAAGTCATTCCCCTCCTCACAGGATCTCCTCACCCTTAACTTTCATGTTGCCTTTTTCTCCGCTTATCACATTCTGGGTGTGACCTACTGGGAACTTTGCATTTTTTTCCACAAGAGAACCTTATTCCTCACACCTACAAGCTGGAGTTAGCTGGGGCATAGCTCTGAGCAGGTGCCTCCCATCTCTACTGTCATTCTTCTCTGAGGGTCAATTTAATTGGGTGATTTTATGTATAAGGCCCTTGGTTTCTAGGCTGGCAAGAGGAACTGACTGGCTGGCAATCAGGATGCTGGAGGCAGACCCAGCCAGTTTAAGCCTGTGTTTTAGCATCTAACCCTATGAACCGGAGGTCATGGTTAATCTGGGTTAGACCAAATGCCTTAGGATTGGGTTTGGATGGGGTGGGGGAAGGGGCCTTGGTAGGCAGGCCAATCAGTGATTCTCATCTCATCATTGATGTATCTGTCTCTCCCTCTCCTTTCCTCTCTCAAGTCAATAAAAAAAAATATATTAAAAAAAAAAAGAATCAGGAGGCAAGAACACCCTTGTTGGGAGCCTCTTCCCTGAAGGACCAAATTCGCCCTCAGCCTCTTATGAACACACTGTTTAGCCCGCTCCGTGGGTCCAGTTAGTCCTGAGATGCAGGACCATTGAGGCGTTAAACATCGGTTTTTGGAGAGAGGGGCCGCCCTGGGCCCTTGCTTGGCCTGCTACCAGAGAAGCGGCCACAGACCCCAAAGCAAAGGAACCACAACAGGCATTCCGGCTTCCAGGTCCGAGGGAGGGCTCTCTTAGATGCTCACGTTCCTCCCAGCAAACCTGGGGAGCAGGCAGCCCAAACGGTGAAGTGCAAGCAACAAGGCAAACAAAAAGTCCCAGAGCATCCTAAGCCTTAGCGATATAATCCAGCGGCTATCACTCTTACGCCTGGAAGGAGCCTAGTTTCGAGAAA
>JAJQQW010001511.1:0-18818 GCA_025583905.1 Ia io | reverse complement strand
TCCCCCCCCGCTCAAAAAAAATACCATGGTCAGATGTTGCCTTCCTTTTTTTTATCTTTTTCTTTCTTTCTACATGATGGGGCTCCGTGAGATTTGAAATCTGAGATATGAGATGCTCTAGGGAGCTGAAACCACCACTTTGAGGGGTAACAAAAGAGACTGTATGGTTCCCATTGGAATTCTAAGGTTCCATGATTATCTCAAGGAGCTCTCTACATATTAATGATAGCAAATATTTGATTTCCTCCCCTGTTCAATTTCATTCATTTTCGATCCATTTGAATGATCTTTATTTACACTTATTCATACTGTTTAACATACTGTTCTAAAAGCATTTCTTAAAGTTTAGAATTACCATTGGACAAACACACCATTCCCCTATTCTGCTAACACCCTGTAAATTTAGGCATGCCAATTTAGCCTCCGGTGGCTCCGGGCCTTTCTCCCCCACTCCCCAGCCCCCAGCCCCGTAAAAACTTCCAGTGCCGGATCAACCAGGTATCTTTCCTAAATTTCCCCTGCTTTAAATCACGGCTTCCTTGGATGCCTTGGAGTCTCATGTGGCCTCCACTTCTATATCAAGGAGTTCTTGACTGCTGCAACACTTTACTGGGTTATATGGTTGTTAGAAGAGAACATTCAGAAATTCAGTGATAACACAGGGAGAAGCAGAGTCATTGGAGAAAAAAGCAACTAATAAAAAGCCAAGCGAAATATAAAATAAAAAAGTGTTCATCATCCCCAGAAGGCATGGATACCGCTCCCTGTTTTTTCTCTACCTGAAAAAATATCAGTCTTGCCTTGACTACGCACAGATTAAATCGGTGGGCAAACTATTCAGGGAGTAGTGGGACACCTTGCCACTGTGAAGAAAGAGGGATGGTTTACTTCTAATAAAGGTGGGCCTCTGATGTGTACTCCTGTTATGTTATCTCACCCAAGTCCTTCCTCGATTCCGTCTTTCCTGGACACTGACTGGTTCCTCCCTTTAACTTGATACTTATGCCCCCTCAATTTGCAACTGTGGTGTGAGTGTGGCAATTTCTACAGTGACCCACCCCTTCTTCTCCAAGGTAAGCTTCCATGTACAGGGAAGGATATAACTGTTGTGGGAATTTTAGACCTAGGAGTTGGCAGGGAGAGAATGGTCCCCCGTATTCTCCTCTAAACTCCAAAGGAGTGGGCTGAGCCGTAGAGACTATAGACAACCAAAAAAATGATGCCGCTGTAGTAGTAGCTATAACTCATATGTGAGGGGGGGTCCCCCACCCTTGGACAGCCTGCTGGGAGGGCCTTGACCCGTGTCACAGCTTGATTTCTCATGTGTATTTCATAGAGAGGGTGCCTGAGGCACAAGTCGGTTCCGAACCGCTGACCAAGCTGAAACAGAATTTCGGGCTCAGGGGATCATCAACCCAGGATTCTGGGCTCTTAGGGCCACATGTTAACCACCGTGCTCGAATAATTTCACATGTTACCTGGTTCGGACAATCCAACCCAGCAGTTTCTTCTGACCTCAACTGACTCCCTTTTCAGTCATCAAGTTATGACCTTTTTTTTGGGGGGGGTGGGGAGGATGGTAAATAATCTTCTTCTGCACCAACCTTGGGTTTCCTCAACTTGGAGAATCCAATTTTATCGCCACCTTCTCCTCGCTCTCTCTCGCTCTCTACTCACTCGTCTCTCCCGCTCTCTCTCTCTCTCTCTCCTCTCTATATATATATATATATATAATATATATATATTATATATCTCACAGCTACCCAGAGCAGACCCCGTGAATAGCTTGTAAGGAGCAGGCTCATGCAGTAAGTAGGACCTGAGACAAAAACCTTCACAATGGATCTAGATGGGCAACTTTTATTAGAAAATCCCTTTTGGGTAAAAACTGTAACACAAATCATAAGTGGGTGGCTCAATTATTACCACAAAAATGAACATGTGATGAAACCGATCTATGGTCAAGATACAGAATGTTAGCGAGCTCCGAAGGCCCCCTCTGCCCTACCTCTAAACACTGTCCCTCCACCCTCCTACCCCTGAAGTACCACCTCAAAACTCCTGGGCATTATGCTTTGCCTATCTTGAACTTATACATAGAATCATACATTACACATTCTTCTGTTGTGTCTGGCTTATTTTGGCCCATTATTATCTCTTGCAAGATTCAATTCCTGCTGTTTGGTGTAGTTCCATGGTTTGGCCACTTCATGGATGTATAGCAAATCCATGTGTTATGAATATACATTTGGTTTCTTTCCAGTCTGAGGCGAATTACAATATAAGTGATACTGTGAACCTTATTGTAACAATCTTTCAGTAAACAAGTAAATGATTTATGTGTTGGAATATGTGCCTGGAGGGTTGTAAAAGTAGGAACATTATAAAAAACTCCAGAGGCAGGGATTTAGGCAGGGTTGGTACCTAGGACCATATATGACAATGAGATCATTAGCAAAGCCCATATCTGATCCAAGCCAAGGATAAGTCTTCGAGAGGCCATAGTAAGCTCATATACAATATTCCTTTTTTTCTCCCACTTAAATTATATGGAAGCTTATAAGAACACTCTTCTTAGATACAGGACGTATTGAAAGAAAGGTGTTCCTTTGAATAGAGCATTATTCATAGCAAAAATCAATAGACTTACAGGCTTGAGGGACACGAAAGCCTGCCACAATGTGGGATTCTCAAACCTCAGTGAGAAAAGGATTAGAAAACCAGGAGGAATAGAAGTATAACGTGCGTGGAATGTTGGGCAGTCACAAGTCAGAAGGTTCTGGCCCTGTTCAGCGAGCCATCGAGGCACAATGTCTTGTAGAAACACTGAAATTCAAATCACTGGATTATAGAAGCAATTCATCCAAAGTGGGCTGGTACCAACGGGGAAACAGCAGTGCCTGGAGCGGAACTCAGAAGTACAAAATCTGACGGTAGATGAGTAGAAAACAGAGACACTCCAGACAGGGACCAGCACAGGCAGGGTGCCAGGCACCCCTTGGCATCACCCTGTGTTCTTCCTGTCCCTCCCTCTGCCAGAATCCGGGCCTCCCACAGCACCCGTGGGGAGGAGAGAGCAATTGTCTATGGTGTGGACACAGGTATGCTGGTGAGAGTATGGATGAGAAGCAGCAGTGCACAGAGGTATTGTGTGGAGACACCCAGGACGAAGTGTGCGCAAACTCATTCATCATCATAGCCAAATATCAAACAGTAAAAAAAAAAAACGATTGACATTTCTTTTGAGAGCTTAAACCAACTTCTGCGCATGGGCCATGAAGTTTCAGTCGCAACTGTACTATACGTGCCCTTCACGTGGTTTTTTGTGGAGGATCACACTGCAAGGGGCCAAAGCTCCGCATGTGGCTTGTGAGCCCGTTTGGCGACCACTGCCCGGATTAGCTGTACCCTGCATGAAGCTGTGCCTGAGACCACAAGGCATCCCTGACGCTCCTGGTTTTCATGAGTGAAACATTTTGGAGCTCGGATTTCCGATGCTTACATCCAGAAAAGAATCATCCACTAACACAGGAGAGAGTCTTCTACGGAGTTCTGAATGTCATTGAGTAAAAATTTTGAACTCTGCGCTCATGCTCTTTAACCTCCTAGGGCTACACTGGCACAAAGGGTAATATGGAGAAGAGCTTTGGCCAAAATATAAGATTAAATTAAATAACAAAAATAAGATAGACTTGAGAACCAAGGCATTGCCCAGTTGCTTGTGGATGAAACCATGTAAGTAAACATCTTCTAGAGAAACAAAAGGGACATATTTCCTGAACAGAGGAAAAACAGATTACCATAGAAAAAGACATTGGTGTTTGGTCCCTTCATCGTTAAATCCGTCTTGCAATAGACAATATCACTTTTCCATCTGTTCTTGTCTAATCTGGTGTGGCGAAAGATGCCTGTGTCCTTTTTCATTTAATGTTGTGAAGTCCTCAAGCTCAGTGTACGAGCATAGGAGACGTTGCTAAAGAGGACGAGGCGCTATAAAGCAATGCTTCTCATCCTGGGTAACCACGGACCTGTGGGCAGAGGGGATTTAGAAAGCTATAGCCTGGGATCCATAGAACCGATAGGTATAAAGTGGTCTGGTTAGAAGTGATATATCAATAAATCTTTGTGAATGAAAAGCTGAAGAGAATAATCCTATGTAAATAAAAGATTAATATTGCAAATCGACCGAATGTGGAACGAACAGGTTGCTATGATGCGCACTGACCACCAGTGGGCAGACACGGCTTGAAATTCAGTAGAGCGCCGAGCCCTGAGTTGTCAATGTGCTCCCACATGGGAGCGCCACACAAGCCAGAAGCTCTGGCGTCTCAGCTGGTGGCTTACCAGGCTGGGAGGCGGGAGCCTCTTCGCGCCTCCGAGTAGTGCTAATCCATCAGTCATACAACCCCTCAAGGGCGTCTCCCGACGTGAGAGGGAGCAGGCCTGGGCTGATGGTCCACCCCCTCAGTGGCATGAATATTCATGCACTGGGCCTCTAGAAATGCAACAAAAAAAAGTTACCAATGAAATTACAAAACAAATTATTTGGCTCATACAGATACATTTTACGTGTTTATATAAATAGAACTGATGTGATGAATAAGATTAATAAAATAAAAATTTACTAAAAGGCTTTATTGATTTAATAAAACTTTTTTCCCCTCCATAAATAGACTGCCAAGTAATCGGACGACACAGAAATACCTAATCCTGGGATTGACATTAGTCCTGAAAAAGTTTGCTAAGAGTTAAAATATGCTATATTGCCTCCTACTACGCCCTACAATGTCCCCTGCCTCATGGCTTTTAAAATGGATATTCCGCTGAAACCTAATTTGGTCACTGGATAAAGCGTCACCAGTTAACTGAGGGTCCCATGTTCAATTCCCAATTCCGGTCAAAGGGCATGTGCGATGGTTGTGGGCAGCGTTCCCCAGTGGGAGGAGGCAGCTGATTGATGTGCAGGAGGCAATCTGAATTGAAGTTTCTCCTCATTGATGTTTCCTAACTCCCTATTCTATCTCTCACCCTTCCTTTCTGGTTAAAAAATTCAATAAAAATATTTTTTTTAAAAAAAATGGGATATTTCCAATTTAAAAAATCCAGTAATTTAAATATTTCTCTTATAAGGATCTGCATTTCCATTGGCGAACAACTGTCGGGTATGAGAGGCCGTGCCCTCCTTAGCTGGGGCATGCTCGCTACAGCTGGCAGAGCCTCTGACTAGCTCCTGTGCCTTCCTTATCTCAGAAGCTCAAGCATCTGAAGTCTTTGTATGTTATTTTACGCCGCTCAACTACGCTTCTCTCCTCTTCCTCTGTTTTGCCTACTGACTCCTTATTCATCTTACTTGTACTTTCCTCTCCTGTTCTAAATGTCCTAACTTCGTAAAATGGAACTGTACCAGTATAATTGAACATCCATCCAACCCTTCATTCTTCTCAGGCTTTGCATCTTTCCCCTTCAGTTTCCTGATTCAAAAGCTAAAATTCAGTTTCTTTTATCCAGAGTTCAATTGCGAATGAACATCTGTCTGTGGGGAAGCCCACAGACTGTGGTTTTACCTACTCCGCCTAGCTCCACAACCTCGCTGGAGATAGCCTCATCGCCTTTGTTTGGATTTTTCACAGGGAGTATATAACCTTTTGCACAAGCCAAGAGAGCTATGTGGGGTCTGATAGGTAACCTTTTCTCAAAGGAAAAAGGAAAACCCAGAGACACAATTTTGTTTTATGTAAAAATTTTTGAAATTTCATGTGGGCCTCCTTTACTTAAGACCATTTATCGCTTATTCAAGAAAAATTATCCTAGTAGAAAAGGAATCTGACCTTTGGACCCCCCCAGTGTATTCCTTAACCCAATGATGAGCTTTGTAACCATGTATTTACCTATTGTGGAATTTGATACAATATTTTTTTAAGCCTCCATCTGGATATATTGTTTGGGCAAAGAACTGGGGCAAAGATCAACCAGAAAACAGTCCTCTGAGCCCCTGGCCTTGAATTTCCTGTACACTATGACGTTGGAGAATAGAGTACCCCATTTTTTTTTATTCTCTCTGCACTAAAATATTTCCCCCAACTCACGAATCCCACACTATTACATGCCTAGTTGTAAGTAACTTGATATTGCTCGATCTAGTTGGTTTTCTAGTTATAAATTCAAGTTTGGCATGTCATCTGTGCATGTTTTTATGTTCCTCACGTGGCCTTTAGAGGCTAACCTCCCCCCATCAAATTAGTGCCAAAATACTAGCCCGATTGGATTCTTAACTCCGCCACCCGTGTTCCCAAAGATTTGAATAGAGAAAAAACATGAAGGGAAAGGGTCGCTGGTAAAAGATAACTATTTGCAATCGTCCCCCCCCTAATGGGTCTACTTTGCAAAGATCATAATGACAAAGACCCCAGGCCTTTAAAAAGCAGTGGGGGGAAATGAAAAAAAGGGCATACATTAATTTATCCTTATTGGAAGGGCAAAATCCCATTAAAAAAGATAAACATATTAAAATTTGATATATATATAACAAAGAAAAAAGCCGGAAGCCAAGAGAAGGGAAATCAGCACTGAAAAGAACCATCAGCTTAAAGATTGTCATCTCAGCAACCAAGAGCCTTCCCCAGCAATTCCAGCTATGAGACCCTCGTTTTTTTGCCATTGCAAAAAAAAAAACAGTTTTTTGCAGTCCAACTACCCCTATTTTTTTTCAGTTCCCCCTGCTATCCTTACTCTCCTCCCCTGAACAGCCCTGTTTTGTAACTGGAGAGTCCCACCTCCCAAATAAACCCAGATGCACATAACCTCTTTATCACAGAAGGTTAATTTTTTTTTTTCCCAGGGAACCTAAAAAGTTCTGTGGTATTGGATTTAAGGAAAATTTAAGGGAAATTTCATTCCCTGGCGTAGCCTAGGCAAAGGCCTGGTTTAAATCAATAAAGTCCCCCTTAAAACCACACAGCCTAATGAATTGGTTTGAACACCTAGTCCAGGTCATGGAAGTTTTAAATGGGAATGCATCTAAATGGTTCCATTATCAATTTCCTGCCAAAGTGGTTTTTTAGAACCCTGTAAGGTTTCCCTAACTATGGGTTTGTATAAGGCCCCCCCACCCTAAGCCTTTTGGTAGCTTTCACAGGATGGCTAAGAGGAACATGTAGTTACAAAATGGTAACTAAGAAGAGGCCTCTAAAGAGGAATGTGATAGAGATCAGGGTCCTTAGGGTTGTGGACACTAAGAAAGGACTGGAATTTGTGAAATAACAAAGGAAAACTATCGATTTAGCATGGCCACCCCCGCAACCAAGAGGAACAGGGTGTGGCTTGGTCTCCCCTTCTTAATAAGAGGTATTACAGAAGCAGAAATCGGTTTATACAAAAAATGGTTCCCCCAAAAATTACACATTTTGTAATTGTTTTTCTCTTTCCTTCCTTCCAATTAAGTGGAAAAAACCCAAATCTCTAAGGTTTTTCAATACTTTATATTCCCCCTTTTGGTGAATGGGTGGTTAAGTTTTCAACTACATTTTTAAACCAGAAGTTTTGGGCTGAAACAATTATATAATTTTTTTATGTAAATTTCAAGCATAAAGAACCTAAAACCACCCCAATGAAACCCTTTCATGGAACCCCCATAGTAATTTCCCATTTATGGTAATTACCAACCCCCCCCAACAAAATTCTTTTACATATGAAAGAAAAGCAGAAGCAGGTTCCCCAGGCACAAAAACCTTTTTTGAAGCAGTCCAAAATATCCATAAGAGAAAAGAATGGATTTGAAACTTCACATAATGTAAATGTCCCCAATATTCAAGCCCACAAGAAACAACAGCATTTTGAAATGAACAACGGTTGGAAAATGCAAAAATAATGGAATGAATTTTAACAAATAGGAACTTTTTCAAAGGCCAAAAGGTTAAAGAAAGCCAAAAAGATTTACATAGAGTAATGACCCCATTTTTAATAAACATTAAGAAAAAACCGAAACAGACTCAAAAATAAAAAAGGTAAATTTTTTTTTAAGGAATACATATAAATGGCAACAAAACATGAAAAAATCCCAGGTAATAAACTAAGGGTAGATGAATGTTTGAAGGTGTTTGCCCCTGATTAGAATATAGTTTTTTTAATTTAATCCACAGATTCCTAGGCGTTTTCTATTTTGGTAGTTGGGACGGGTCCCCATAAATCTTACCATAAATAATAGAGAAACAAGTAAATTTTGACTGGTACCTTCCTGGCCTTTAAACGCCCCAACAGCCAATCAGAGTGAGTTATGGCAAATTTAACCCAACAAAAGAGATTGGCAAGTTAAAATTGGGCAAAATACATACCTAGGTCCCCCCCACCCCCTGGGAAACCCTTTCTTGCACCCAGGTCAGCTTCCCCCAGCTGGCCCAACCAGAGGGGTGGGGGGGGGAAAGCCCCACCCCCTCCAAAGCCTAAAAAGCCCCCTCCGGAGCTTTGAGGCATTGGGAAAGGGGCTTAGAAAACCTGCCTTATTTCGGAGGTTGGCCAAGGGTTGGGGGGGGGGTGGGGGGGAAAACCCCCCCTTCCCAAGCCTAAAGGTTCCCCCCCCCTAGGGCGGGAAGGCTTTATGGCATGGAAGGGGGGCCCCTGAGAGCCTTGCGATCAAAGGTGCCGGGGGGTCCCCCTATTCCCCAAAGCCTTAAAGCCCTGGGGCGGAGAGGCCTATTAATGGGCTGTGGGGCCAGGGGCCAAGGCCCTGGGATCAGAGGTAGAGAGGGGGAAAAAAAAAAATTCAATGGAAAAAGAATTATCACTCAGGTGAGTGATAAAGAAGAAAAAAAATAAAATAAAGAAAATGTCCCCAATATCCCTATGAAAGAAGTACACATCCTTGAAAAATAAATGCCCCCTAAAGGGAAAAGTTTGTCATTTTTTTTCCATGTTGGGAGGGACTGGAGTCCGTGTTTGGAGAAAAATACCTTGGCGGCATCAAAGTTGGGCTGCAGCAAAGCCAAAAGGTGATGGGGCTAGGTGCCTTTTCCCCCCCCTTATCCCAGCCAGGTCGCCTCCCAAACCAAAGGAAAGGCCCAGACTGGCCTGGCTAGACCCTTCCTCCCTCCAATGGGGGAGCGGGGCCACCCTAAGCCATCCAGTAAGGACATCCCCTGAAAGGGCATTCCCAGTATGTGGAGAGGGGGGCAAGAACCCTGGGAGGCTGGGAGGGGGAAAACCCACCTCCCAGTGCAAAACGAAATTTCATGCCAACGTGGTCCCAAGGTTGTATTATTATATTAAATAATTTAGTGTTCGTAACATAGATCCACCTGATGGGAGTGGGTGTTTGGCCAACAAGAACCAAAAGTATTGCAATTAATAAAAACAAGTCCCCCAGAGGACCAGAAAAGGGAAAACCTAAAGCATGACCATATTCTGAAGTTGCGCCTTCAGTGTTTACTTTTCCACTTTTTTTAGTATCCCACAACCCCAATTACATACCCCCATGGAGGAAGGGATTTGCCTAAAAATGGGCCTCAGGTGGGCTCATTCTGTTTCCCCCTTTTAAGATGCCAGAGGGGTCTCCAGAAAAAAAGCTAAAAAAACTACAACTTCTCCAACATACCCATTGGCAGTTATAGCTCCCTTCACTAAATTAAAATGAAAATCAAGTGAGAATTTGAATTTAGAAATAATCCCCCCCAACAATGGGGAATAAGAAAGACAAGGTGGCCACATTGTTTTGTCTGGTCTGGACAGTCAGACACTGGCAGAGAAACAGACGGTGGCAAGGAAGCGCCGGAGCATGGGAATATACCATCCTTTCCTGGAAATCTGGCAAAGCACACGTGACCATGCAACAGAGGCAACTGGCCTCCATTTTTGACCCAGGTTTGTTCCACCAGTTTTTTTTTTTTTGGTCTTGGAAAAATGGATCTTGGAGAAATCAGCTTTAGTTGGGACCAAATTCTATTGTGCCTCCCAGTGGTTTACAGTTAAACCAACAAATCAACCCTATTTTTAATAAATCCCTTTTTTTTCTCTTAAACTTTGGCCGGAAATAGGAATTTTCGTGTATCTTCAAAACTAAAAAACCCAGGGCCTAATACAATATTCCCCATAGCAGCAAAATTTTTTTTTTTTTATTTTCCATATTACCTCTTTAAAATAAGAATAATCAATTAAAAGGAAAAACCCATGAATTCATTGATTTAGTCCCCCCCTTTTTTTTGCTCCAAAAAGCATGTCACCCCGCCTTTCCTATTGAGTACACCACTGTATAGGAAAGGGGAAACCCCCCCCTGAAAGAATATTATGCCAAGCCAATAAGGCCATCCAGAGAGAAATAAAGTTATACACATGAATTCACTCCCACTTATATGTAGAAATGGCTAAAAATGAATAATAATAAACCTGATGAAACCAAGTTAGAAAACCAGAGACCAAGGAAACATGGAAACAGACCCAACCCACTGAAAAACGAAAAACCCCTCAACAAGGAGAGGGGTTGTGGGGGAGAAATTAAACCAAAAAATGTATATGCATACAGAGAGGCCCAGGGGCAAATGGAATAATTCCGTGCACAGGTAGGGTCCCTTTGGCCCCCCCCAGGGGTTGGAAAAACTTTCAAGTTTGGAAAACTCCTGGGTCCCAAGGGGCAAAATAAATTGCATATTAAGCCATTAATATTACATTAGGATATGGCATAACCCATTAGACCACCAGAACAATAGTGGGTTGAGGAAGGCCCCCGGGGAGGGGGACCGGGAAGCAGGGTGGGGAAGATGGGTGAGTTGGGGGAAGAAAAAGGGAACCATCCCTGAAAACAAATACAAATCCATCAATAAAGATACATTAATTGTTAGAAAGATTTAGTAAAAGGTTACTCCCTGGTTCTTTTAATGTAAATAGGACAATTTACACATCATAAAATAAACACACATAAAAGCTGTATGTGGGGGTTTTAATATTATATCTCAGGGCTCAATTCCCCATCTTTTTGAAGAAACGACAACATAACAAATATCATTTGGAAATAATTACCCCAAACAATTGCTTTACCAAATCATAACTTTCTTTAAATAGTGAAACAATAATGTTCTTATTAGAAGTATTTAAAAATTTCCTATAGAGGTAGAGAGGTATGTGAACGACTGAGTAAAAAAATTTAAAAAAATTCAAATACAGCTTTGCCCTCATTAAAGCACAATCCTACTACAGGATGTTTTTTCCTAAATAATAAATCATTAACTGAAGAGGGTCAATATAACAAACCCCAAGTTGACCAGGAAAAAGTGAAATGTTGATTGGTGGGGTACATTAATACTACAGATAGGGTCCCCCCCCAAACTCCTCAAATCCCCAGCAAAAAAGCGCCTCGTGTAGGGTGATCCCTGTTTTTCAAACTACAAGCGAATGGGCTTCAGGTCCCCTTCTCAGACCACAGGTAAACCTGGCCTGATTAATGCAATCAATGGCATCTTCCCCTGAAAAATGCCCCAATGCCTAGGAATTTAATGAACACAATTTTTTCTGAAAATTGGCCAAATTTTCTCCCTTGGGAAGGAGTCCCCCCCCCATTTTTCCATTTCCACCCGTGTAAATGAATATGGTGACAAAATGGACCAATTCAAAAGGGCCAACCAAAAATGAGAAAAAAGTAACTAATAAACAATAAATTATATAAGACCCACTACTTTCTGCCTAGGCCTCCCTTTTATCCTTCATGTGCAAAGCTTTTTTTTACTTTTACTGTTATTCAGGAACAAAACCCTGGTAATCAAGGCCCCCATATTAAAAAAACCTATAATTGGTAGGAAAAGACATTTCATTAAGACATGCTCCAACCAACAGCTTGCAGAAGGGTAACCCCCGCGCCCAAACATACCACAGAGGTTTGAGGGGCCAAATTACCGGAGGTTGTGGGGGGAAGGGAAAAAAAGGGGAGAAAGAATTAGCATACAGCAAAATGGGGACCATAAATAGTGAACAACCATAAAACAAAAAAAGAAGTAACCAGCAGAGAAATTTTGAAACTCAATCCCCCAACCAAAAATCCAAACGTCCATTGGGGGGTAGAAAATCCTGGTGCTAAAATGGGGACGGGACCCCCTATAGGGCCCCAATTGGATAAAAGATAAGCCAATACAAAAAACACTTCCAATTGGTAGAAAAGATCCAGCGCAAAAGCAAACAGGAAAGAAAACGAGAAAGACACAGACCAAAAAAAAGCTTATTACAGACAAGCCTTGTTTCCATTCCCCTTGCTAAGAAAAATATAAATCCCTCATTACCTAAAACAATGCCCCCGCTTTCAATAACCATGCATTATAAAAAAACATGGCAATATACCCACAACTATCCAAAAACACAAGGTCTTCTGGCCTGCCAGAATACCCATTCACCAAATTGAAAATGGTATAATTTTATTCCCCAAGAAAACCAAAAAATGACCCTTTCCCACCCAGGAATGGAAGGTGGGCTTTTATCCCTTTTCTCAATGAGTCCCAATACCATTTCCCCCATGGGGAAAAATTACACTGAAGTGGCACCCACAGAATAAAACTATTGATCCCTCTGGATGCAATAATAATATCTGGCCCCACTCCCAGTAATATAAACTAATTAAATTCACAGGTTTAATATGCCCCAAATTGTCCCTCCCCCACGACTAGGGAGTTTATCGACCAGCCAGCAGGGGCAGGCCAACCCACCCCCCATGTCCCCCCCCCCCCTCCCCCCCTGGGGCAGGGGGCCTTTGGGCCCCCAGAACCCCCACCCCATCAACCGATTTCCCATGGCAACCGGGGCCACCAATTTACAACAACAACAACCAACAACACAACCAAACACAACACCACACCGCACACACAGACACACACCACACAGAGTGGCCGATTATTAATGGCGTTCAAGAGAAGAATCATCATAAATTCCCTGGCCCCCCCCACTCAGTTGAAAACATAATGAAGTGTGTGTAAATATAAAAAATATAGTTATTTTAATACAAATAAATAAAAAATATTTAACTGACTGACTGCCAATTATGGTTAATAAAGAAACACATAAAAAAATCCAGTCTGGATTTCATATTTTATACATATTCATTAATATATTCATTAAATTAAATTTATTAATTATTTATAATAAAGTCATTTTTCACTTTTTCCTGCCATTTTTTTAAAACAAAAAGGTAGACCAATTTTCCCATGGGGCCTTGGAAAGTCATCCAAGCATGAGAAAAATGTACCTAATGGGATAAGTCCAGCACCCCTAAGGAATATTTCCTAAAGTACCTCGTTATTGGAGGAAAATTAGATTATAGGGATTTATTTTGTAAAGCTAAAGTACAAATATATTTTCCAATTCCTCACTGTTTTTCCCCTTTTAAATTTTAAGTAACCCCCTTTACCAGTACCACCCAATTTTCTTTTTTAAAAAAGGTGAAACTTAAAATTCCACCAATGGTCACTTTTAAAAATGCTATGACTGGTTTTTTGCCACGCAAGAAAATTACTTTCTGTACCAATTAACAATCCATAAATTTGGGGCTGTAAGGTGGGTTTTTATTAAGTGGTTGTCAATCCCCAGATCCTAAAAATTGAAATGCCTTTTACTAATTTGTATTGGCCACACCCGATGGAAAGTATGTGAACCATTGAACTGAGGTCCCCTACACCCCCCACCCTAAGGACATGAAATATAGCTATCCCCAAACGGGACTGAAAGTCCTCCTGAGAGGCAATCCAAAGTTGAGAAGTATACAGAAAAAGAGAATGAGAATATTACTCAGAGGAAAGAAAAGGTAAAAAGACCTGAGTGCATAAAACCTCAACCAGGAAAATGGAAAACATAAGAGGACCAGAGAATTACCGATTCAGATTTTGCTAAAAATGTTGAAAGGGTGACCCTTGGCCCAAACTTTATTATCTCCTAATATTTTTTTACTGCCCGCCCTATAAAGAAAGCCCAGGCCCCGCCTGGTGTAGTCCCCCACCACCTCCCATTCCAGTGGCCCCCAGGAAATGAAAACAAACCCAAGGCCCCAGTTTTAGGCACTATCACAGGTGGCAACTAAATAAAGCAAATACAATATAACAATTTATGGGAATCCCCCTGTTATTTTTTAATAAAAATAAAATTAAAAAATTTGCCCTGGCCGCCCGGTTTGGGCTTCCCGGTGGAAATGAGCCCACAAATCGGCTGTCGGGAAACCTGGAAAGTCCCACCCCCCAGGTTTGAACGTGATTCTGGTCAAGGCATGTACTTTGGGTAATTGTGGGGGCCACATCCCCATGGGGGGGAGTGGGTGGCCAGGAGGCCAAAAGCTTGAATCGATAGTTATCTCTCTCATCGGCTGATTTTCCCCTCCACTCCCTCTCATCCCCTCTCCACTCTCCCCCTTCCCCTCTCTGTAAAAAATCAATAAAATTATATATATAATTAGATTAAAAAATTAATTTACAAATTTTTATTTTGTTTGAGGGGAATAATTTTAATGTTTTATAATTTTTTTTAGGTTATATTTTAAGGGTAGTTTTAACTTCCCTTGTCCTTGTTCCTTTTAAAAAATACAGAAAATTAAAGTTAAAGGGGGGGGGGGACCATTAATAAAGGGCAATTTTTTTTTTAATATTTTGTGGGGTGGGTGGGGTGGAATCACATGAATCCCTCTGAGATTAAACTTCGAAAAGAAAAAAAAAAATTGTGGAAAAACATTTCTCCATATTTAAAAAAAAAAACCAAAATAGCACACCCCATAGGAGATTTCTGGAAGGTTCATCTTAATGGAAAATTCCACCCCATTTTAAAAAAAAATCTTAAAACCAAAGGAGGAAAAGATATATAATTTAAAAATAAAAATGATGTAAATAAGTATATTTGTTCTGAATTTTCTACCACTTAGGGAATAATTTAGCAATTTACTGCACTTTCCTGTTTCCATGTTCTTTCCCAAGGAAATTATTTACAGGAAAAGTTATAAAAATATACAGATACAGGGAAAGCCACAACGAAAATTTCTACTATTATTTTCCCAAAAAGTAAAAAACAAGAAAAATATTTGGCCACCAAATATTTTCTCTGATCAACATACAAATTAGGGACGGTAGAAATTATTAAACAGGAAAGTATAAAAAACAAAAAAAAAAACTTCCCCTAAACTACCTGAAAAAATGTTAAAACCTCTCTCCCCAAAGAAAATAATACTTTTTTCAGATTCCCAAAAGGGAGGAAATCACAACTTTAATTTTCCCAGGGGGACTACTTAGGGGAAAATTCAGCATTTAGAAATAGGCAAAACTACATTTTCAAAGATTTGAGGGTGCAGGGCACAAAAGTTTTTTAACAATCCACTGGGTATAAAATTTTATTTTTTAAAAACTCTTTCATTATGAAATAATTATTAAATGGAAAAATACTGATCAACACTTCAATCCCAAGAAATCTAAGAAAAAAAAAGGAGATACGGCAAAAAAAACAAAAACCTAAAAAGGAAAAAATTAGGGGATTAGAAAAATGAATTTTAATAAAGATTTAAAATAGAAAAAAATTGATTTGGATTTTTTAAAAAAATTAGTAGGAAAATTTATAATTTAAAAAATTTTTCAATATTTATGGTTATTTATTTAAAGAAAAACATCAGTTAATTTGCTTTGGCTGTTTTTTTTTCCCACATCCGTATTACTGTGTTTCTGAATATTTGGTTATTTCTTCTTGTTTTCTGTTTAGTTTCTTTTAACCTGAGTGGAATTAGGGAGCTTAAAGGGTTTTGAAAAGGGTTTATATAAATATTAAACAAAACTAATTTTTGTAAGTCAACGTTAGTGGTTCTTGAAATAATTTTTGGTATATTATTATGGGTCCCCACTTATACAACTTTATGGTGAGGAAGGGATAGGGGGCAAATGGCTTATTATTTTCCCATTGTTACATGGTGAGGGAAAAAACTGGACAAATTTGAGAGAAAGCTAACAGATTTGGTTTGTTTTTGGAGATTATTTAGCCTTTTTAATTTTCATTTTTTGGGATTATCTAAAACCTTGCCAGAATTGGAGGGGGATGTGGGTAAAAAACAGGGTTGTCAAGGGGCCTTATGCTTTGGGGAATTTTTTCCTGTCCCTAATACATTGTTTTTTTTATTGTAAAACCCCTGGGGAAAGAGGTAGTAAAATGCCATGGCAGGGTCCTTGTTGTTAGAAATTCAGGTTGAGTAAGTATTGGTTTTGGGGAACTGATAAACTATTCAAAAGTGTCAGCCAGGTGGGGAGACAGAGATCTGTGGCTTCCTTGATAACCTTTACTTCCTAAACAGAATAAAATAAAAAACTGCGAGCCAATTCCAAAAAAATTTGGCGGACTTTTTGGGGCTTCTTTCCAGGTTTTGGGTAAGTGAGGAGGAAAAATTAAAACCAGTGTGGGGAAATCTATTGGCATCCTTTCCTGTGATTTATGGCGAGGTGGGGGCGGCGGGGGGGGGGGGGGGTGGCAGTGAGAGGGGTTCACCCATGAAACCCAGTGGACCAGTATTTTGGGGGGGGGGGTTGCGGGGGGCAGGGGAAGGAGGGTTTCCATAAGGAAGGACGGTTAAGAAGCAGGAGGCAGGATTGTTTTCTTTTCACATTACCATTTCTCTTTAGTTTCAAGTTGAATAAACCTGAAGGGGGTGGTGGGGTGGGACAAGGCCGTTACACCTTACTTTTTGGCCGCTCAGTGTACAATGGCCTAGTTGGAATATCCAAACTAGTCTGAGGAAAATAAGTTCATTTTACATCCATTTTACACCTCATCTCAAATAGGTTTTTAAAATGGCCCTACCCCTTAAGGGCCAGTCCAGTGTACTCTACGGAGACTAGTTGGTTGATGTTTTGATTGCCATTGGGGGGGCTATTTAGGGTTTTCCCCTTTATCTATTTTATTTTCCTTTTTTGTCTTATATTGCCCCAAGTTACCAAATATAGTACCCCCCCCCTCCCATTTCCTTTTTCAAGGGGGGTTCTTTCTCTTACAGAGCCCTTTATTGGTTTACTGGGGGGCCTTATGGGAATCCAGTAGGCCCAAAAATTTCTAAAAAGGTTAGTCATGGGAAATGGGGGGGACCCGCGTCGCTCACCAGAAGGAAACCCTGCCCAAAAGGGGGGGGTGGGACTTATTGCTTTTCAAGCTAAAACAAAAAACGTTCTTCCTGGATCCATGAATTTTCCTGTTTTCAGATTTTCTACCTTTTACTAAAAAACTGTTTCCCTTTTTGGCCCCAACTTTGTGTACACAAATTAGTAATCCCTCCCTTATATAGGCCAGTCTTGTACTGTGGATCAACAGAGTCCATTTGTGTTCCTTGCTATTGTTCCTTTCAAAATATTTTTCTTATCACTGGTTGATTACATAGAAGAAGGATAACTAAAAAAAGTTTCTTTCCTATTGTTACCCCCTAAAAAGGTATCTTGTCCCCCATTCACTTCCTTTGGGGAGTTGGAAACCGAGTTTTAAGGGAGCATTTTTCATGAGGGGGGGCCCAAGTGGAAAGCAAACAGGAAGTTTTATAGTGGAAAAAAGACAAATAAGATGTAAAATTAAATTAACATTGTATGGTTGATTAAAAACCAAAAATTAAGGATAAAAGGGGAAAAAGGGCAGAGAAAAGAATGTGGGTAAAAACAATTTTTTAGTTTTTTAAAAATGATAGACAAAAAGGGAATATGGGGGGTCTCATGCTTCTTAGAGGTCGGGACGGGGATTACGGTTAATAACGGGGTAATCCAAATTATTCATAAGTTTTTCGAAGGCAACCCTGCCCTATATTATTTTACGATCCATTTCAACCAAAAACCTCCATTTTACCTAACACAAACTCACCCCACCAACCCAAAATTTTAAAATTGTCTATAGCCAACCCACCGCCCCCACCCAGAGGGAGGAGGGGGACGGGGACCCCTGCCCCCAACAACGTTCACTCAGGGGGCTGGGAAGTAGGGTGCAATTGGGGGAATTTTGATTCTCCCATATGGGAGGCGGTTTGTTTGCTCTAGCATCTGTGCCATGTTTGGCCTTCTGATAGTCTTTGGGGGACAAAAATGAATTGCTTTACCCTAGGCATTTTTACTCCAGGAACTAAACCCCAAATCCAAAAGCTTTTTTTGCACACAAAAAAATGGTTTGGAAAGCAAGCTAACATTTGATAAACAAAAAAAACTAGTAATGGGAAACTAGAAAATTAATGCAAAAAAGGGAACCGGACAGCCCCACTAACCAAACAACTACCAATTTATTGAGTACCCATTTTTACCTGGAGGGGGGGGGGGGGGGGGGGGGAGACTTGTCTTTTATTTAGTTCCATCCACAGGCGGGAAAGGGTGACGCTTTCCTCCACCGTGTTAGCATTGAGGGAATAATGGGAGGGACTTAGGGAGGTCTTAATGGGTTTTACCTGCCAAATGTTTTACCTAGAAGCAAGGGTTAATATGACCAAGCTGGCAACGAATTTTTCAAGGCAGGTGGGCTCATTCTAAATTTTCCCTGCTCTTAACCTTTAACTTCCTCCTTGGTCTCTAAAACAAGGCCCTAAGGGGGAGTTTGCTTGGGCAATCTTTTCCCCTCACCTGGCCCCCTGGGGCTTAACTAAATAACTAAAAGTTACCTTTCAACCCAGGTAATGGCACGCAGGTGGGAGGGGCTTTTTGGGGAAAAAAAGCACCAGGGAAGTCTGGCCATGGCAGGTCCCCCCACTCTTGTTGTATTCCCAACCAAGGGGCTTTCACCCATCCTTTATAAATAAAAAAAGGCTAATATGCCAAAAATTTGGGGTGGAACCCCCCTACGGGAGTTTTTTCAATTGCTCGCTTTTGAAGTGGGCAGGAGTG
>JAJQQW010001079.1:0-21786 GCA_025583905.1 Ia io | reverse complement strand
GGGGGCACCCCGGGGTTTTTGCTCTTGTTTTAAAGTTTGGGGCTTGGAAGGGGGAGGGTCCCCGCTTTTTTCTTCCTCCGTGCTCCCGGGGGGAGTCCTCTTGGGGGCAAGAAAAGGGAATTTTTTTTGTTTGTAGGGGGAAAAAAAGCCGAGGGGCGGTTGTGGAAATAAGCCAGGGCCCTGGGTTCCTGGAGCCCCACCCATCGGGGCCTAGATTCTCTGGGGGGAGGAAAGGCTTTTCAGGGGACCCTCTTTTTAAAAAAAAAAAAAAAAACCATCTATGGGGATCCATAAGAAGGGAAAGGTTTTTTTTTACAGTTTAGCATTCAGGAAATCCAGTTACCGTAACCCCGGCGTTTGGTGGATTGGAAGTTTTCACAAACAAAAAGCCAGTGGTTTTATTTCCTTTATGGGGACCAAATGGGATTTTTTGGCCGTCCAGTGTTGATTTTTTCTGTTTTCATTAATTTTTCATTTTTCTCTTTTAATTAAAAAAATTGCTAAAAAATTCACTAAAAATTCATGGATGGGGTCCAAAAACTTTTTGCAAGTTTTGAAAAAAAATTCCTGTCTCCACGGCCCATTTCTTGGCTTCCAATTTACTGTCCTCCTATTTGCTGCTGCTAGCGAGGCAATGGCTGGGTTAACCCCACATGGGAATTCCTGGGAGGGTGTTGGGGAAAGGGGATTTTCATTTGGTTTAAAATATTTTTTATGTGAAACATATTTTGAACTGCGCTGTTTTGGTTTTCCATAAAATTCTTAATCATTTGGATGGTCCTTAAAATTTTGGCCCTTTGATCCATTTTGATGGAAAAGGGTTGAAAATAAAGCATGTCTTTTAAATTTTTCCTCTATTTTTCCCTTTGCTGTGGGGGTCTGAGAATTAGGAGAGGGCCCCAAAAAAGTTTTCATTTTTAGTTGACTTAATCCCCCTACATAAATTAGTAAGGGTTAAATTTTTTTAATTGTTTTACCCAGTTGGCTGTATAAGCATTACACTGATTCCTTTTCTGGCTGGTTTAAAAAAAAAAACAAAATAATTTTAGCTGGAAAAAACCTTAAACTTATTTCTCTATTAATTAAATTTTAACCTTGGGGTACTAAGAGCCCGGTGCATGAAAATTTCATTGCACTGGGGGGTGGCGGGGGGGGGCATCCTCAAAAATGCCCTAATGCCTTGCAAAAACCTCTTCCCAGTCCCGGGGACCCCTCAGTTGGATGTCCGCCTGGCCAAGCTTTTAGGGGGGGGCCCCAATTTCCCGGGGGGAAAAACCCCCCTGGCTCGCTCCTTAACCAACTTGTCTGCTGCTCCTTAAGTGGGCAGGGGCCTTTACTGCTCAAAGGGCTTGCCTCCCTAGCGGGGGGGGCAATAGATTTCCCTTTACCCACTTCAGGCTGTGGGGGGGGGGCAGGGGAGAGGGCCTTTCTGGACTGGAGTGGCACTTTTCCCCTGTGGGGGGGAGTTGGCAATGACCCACCCAGGGGGGGGCAGGCTCCTTGTGGGTTTGGAAGGCCAAAATCTTTGCCCCCCTTGGGTGGTCCAATGTGCAATCATTTAAGCAACTTGGTTGGGTTTTCTGCTGTTTATTCGGTCGACCTTTTTTGCATATTAAAGCCTTTTTTTTATTTTATTATAGGCTTTTACTTCTTACATATAAATTAAAAAAAAAAGTTATATGGGTTGTTTTGGTATATATTTTTTAAAATACTTTAAGTGTTAATAAAAAACCTTTTGAATCGTTTTTAAAACACTCTTCATTTAAATTTCCTCCCCCCAAAAAAAAATTAGTTGTTTGTTTTTTCATTCTGTGTTATAAAATCTGTGAGGGTTCTTTATATGATAATTAATTGTAATTTAAAAAAAAAACATTAAAAAGGGAGTGTTGGTGACCAAAAGGTGAGAAGCCCTGGCATTGTTGGAAAAAATTCTGTTTTTTTAAAAGAAGTCCTTTTAAAAAGTTGTTGGGGGACCCAACAGCCTGGGTGCTTTTTTACGGGATTGTTTGGGGTGCCCAAATTGGATTGTTAAACCTGTCATTTTTTCAGTTAGGGGTCCAATTTTAAATTTAGGGGGGCATAATAAAATTTTAAGGGGTGGGGGGACAAAGTTTAACTGGTGTTAATTTTTTGGTTTGGATGGGATGGCCTTCCATTATTTATTTTTGGGGATAAAAAAACATGGGAAAAATCCCAAAAAGGCAAAACCAGCCATTAGGGAAACAAGAAAATTTGCTCAAAATTAAAAACTTTCCATCAATTGGGGGTTCCCACCCATTTAGATGCCTTAAAAAGAGGTAAACATGATTCCTTAATCATCTTAAAACCTTTGGGTTTGGTAAAAAAATCTATTTCTTTTCTTAAAAAAAAAAAAAAATACCTTTAATTGACCCTATATTTCCTTGGTTATTGGATTTGAGTTGAAACTTGTGGTTGGTCCATTGGTACAGGTATTCCTTTTAAAAAAAATTATCTTTTTTTAAATTCAAGGTGGGGGGGAAATTAGTTTGTTTTTTAAAAAAAATATTTAAAAGCTTTTAAAGCATGTTTTTTTAAAAAAAAAAAAAACCATGTTTGGTTGTTTTTTATGGTAGTATTTTTTGGATAAAAAAAGTGAAGGGAAGGAGGTTTTTCTCATATTAAATTTTTTTCTTTCCCACTAGGGAAATTTTCTATATAATCCACAAGTTTTGTTTTAGGGAGTACAATATTACCCTGGTTGAATTGTGTGTTTTACGTTTTTTATAGGTTTTTCATTTTCTTTTTGAAACCTCAGGACTTTTAAAAAATGATTCTTTTCCCCTTCTAATTTTTGCCTTATCTAAAACCTGGTGAGTTTTGGGGAAAATTTCAAATCTTTTAAGAATTGAAAATCCAAAATGTTAGGATAACTATATGTAATATTAGTTGTTATTCTCTGAATTTACTGTTTCTTTATTATATTAATTGTGATATAATTTGGTATATAATTTATAAAATTGAACTAAATATTTTTTTTAGTTATTGCTGATACTTTATTGTTTGGTATTACTTGTATTTTTGGGGGGCTTTATACCTCCAAGGGGTCCCTGTTTTTCTGTTTATTGGGACTCTTAAAATAATGTCCATTGGGGGGCTTTTCTGTCTTTTTTTGAAATAAATGGGAAAACCCTTTATTTTATATGTTTTTGATGCCCCTCATTAGCTTGTAATTAAGAAAAAAAGTTTCTTAAAAAACTGAAACTTTATTTTGGAATCTTGGATGGGTGATTGATTACAAGTTGGGACTGTTGGGGTGAAGGAAGTGGAAAAAAAAGGGAAAATTTTCATTTAAGATCTCTGTCGATTTTGTTGGCCTTGTTGGCCACTAACATCTGCCATATTAAAGTTCATTAAGAGAGTTTACCCATTTTCTCCCTGGTTTTTCAACTTTTTTTTTTTTCCACTACACTATTTTGGGGAATTCACATTTTCTTTGACGGAGTAGGGAATGTTGCAATACAAAAGGCCTAAAATAACCCATTTTTAATTTGTTTTTCACTTATTATAGGTCCTGCCTTTGTTGATCTGTTTGCCTTAAGCTTTCCAAAGGGAATTATTATTTGTTTCCTTTTACTTTCACATTTCCTTCCTTTCAAAAAAAACCATTAGGATTGGCTATTCCCCAGTTGAATGGGCCCCACTATTTAGGTTTTGGGGTGACATTGAGGTGGTTTCATTCCTCCACTGGGGGCCTATACTCTTTTTCTTCTGGACATTATTTTTTCCATTCCTGGAAAATGGGCCCAACAAATTCCTCTATATTTTTTTAATAAGTGGGGTTTACTTCCCATCATACCTTCCCTTTTCTTATATTGGACCATTATTCATCCACTAAAAGGGGTTTTCTGCAAGGGAAGGGTTTTTCTTTTTCTCCTTTTTCCTTTTCATTGAAAATTAAAACCCCACCTTTTTCATTCATTTTTTACTTGATTCCATTACTGGGGGGGGGTGGACTTCTTACTTCCTTGAACGGGCTTCTTTTTCTGTTTTTCTTTTCTTTTCCTATAAATTTCCTATTTTTTCCTTTCAATCTTTCCTTGTCTTGTTTTTTTTTTTTGTTGTTTCGGGGGCCTTCTGTTTTTTTCTCTACCCTTTTTTTCTTAGGGATTCTGTTAACTTCATAGATCTAAGACTGGGATGCTCCTAAAAATATCCTTGTTTCTTTTCTAGGGGGGGGCCTGGGGTCTTTGGTTTTCTGACTTTATTTTGACAAAACCTCGCCTTTCTTTTGGAGAGCTTTTCTTTTCTGGGGAACCAATGTGAATCATGGAAATTTTTTAAAAACTGGGGGGCTCTTTTTATGGGTTAAAAAAAATTCATTTCTCTTCTGATAAAAAAAAATCTTTGTTTCGTCTTTTCTTTCCCTAAGAACTTCGTCTTGAAAATTTCCCTTTTTTCTTAGTTTGTCTGACTTTGTTTTTCTTTTCTTCTTTTCTTCTGTTCAGTTAAAATTTTGATTGAATTCACTGGGAGACCTAGGCGTTTGATACTTTCTTTTAAGTTTACCAAGGGTATTTTGGGGGGAAATTTTTACCATTATAATTTTTTGTTTTCAAAGTGATGTTTCTTGGACTATGGAAAAATCTGGAGCAAGCCAGGTGAGGGCTTTCTTTCTTTTCTTATTCTTTTTTTTTTGGGGCTTTGTGGAATCAGGTGGGAAAAAGCCCTAGATTTGGGAAAAATCCTCGGGGTCTCCTTTCTGTTAGGCCCCATCTTCTGGGACCTATACTAAACAAATTTTCTGCACTTTTGTTTTCCAAATCCTTTTTTGTGTTGGGATTTTATTTTAGTTATTCCTTTCATTTTTCCCAGGATGTTGGTATAATTAAAAACTTACATTTTACATATTACCCAACTAATCTTTTTAATTACCTTTAAGAACCCTTTAGTTTAGGTAAAAAAACTCAACTCAAAAGGTTTTCTTTTCTTATCTGTTTTTTTTCTTTGTTAAAAAGGGATGGATTGATCAATTTTCTGGGGACTTGGTCATTGAAGGTGAAGTTTTTGGGACAAGTGAGAGTTTCTTAAGGGGACTCAATTTTTTTCCTTTATCCTTTTGTTAATTCTTTTGCTCTTTCGTTTTACCAGATTAGTTTGAGGCTTTATATTAATTGTGGTTGTTTCTTTTAGGGTCATACTAAAGGTTGTTTTATTGCTTTTACCGGGGAACCCCAGGTGTTCGGGCAAATCTTCATTTTTTAGTCTCAATTCCACTAAAGCCCAAGATATCTTTTACAGTACAATCGGTTTTTCTGAAATTTTCTTTTCTTGCTAAAAAGTTCCAAATTTTTTTTATTTTGCTTTGTTTCAAAAAAATTTTAGGGGGGTGGACTTCGGGGCCCCAGGGGGTTTTCATCTTGGGTTATTTTCTGTGGAAAAGGCCCCCCCCTATCTTTTCAAGGGGGCCCAAGGAGGCCCGCTTGGTGGGCTTCGGAAGAGGGGGGCCGTCTTTCAGTTGTTTTGGCCCACAACCACGGCTTTTCAGGGATTTTTTCAATTTTTTTTTTTCCTTCTTTTCCATTATCCCCATTTGCCTTGATGGATAAAAGTTGCAAAAACTTTTTTCAACAGGGCGAGGCTTTGGGCCCCCTCCAGCTCTTCACCGGGGGCACCCTGGCCAGCCATTTTTCTTGGGCTCTTTTTTCTTGCCCCTTTTATTTCCCTCCCTTCAACACCCACTTCGGGGGATAAAAACAGAGTGGGCCCCAATTTTCTCCTACTCGCACTTCCTGGGGCCTGTTTCATTTCCTTTAGCTCTTTCTTTTACTGTTTCATTCTAGGGGGTGGGGAGAGCCGTCTGGGGCTTTCTCTTTCTAGGGGGGGGACTTCAAACCCATTTCATGATGGGGAAAGAGTCCTTTCTTTCGGCTTTTCTTATTCTTCTTTCCTTTCTCAAAGAAGGGGCATTTTGTGCCCATTCACTTTCTGTAATCCTCCTTTTGTGTAACCCATTTTCTTCTTCCTTTTTTGGAGGAGGGAAAAGGGGATTTTTTGTCCTTTCTATTAGGTCTATCTTTTGTTCCCAGTTTTACATTTTAAAATTAATTAATTTCTTTCCCACCTTGTTTCTTGTCTACGAGCTTTGGGAAGGCTTTCTTGTTTAGGTTTTGGAATTTTTTGGACTCCTCTGATTTTTATGCTTTCCCCGGTGTGTCTTTGGAGTTTTTTTTCTTTGACTTCTTCTTCTTTTTCATTTCATAAAAACTTTTACTTATTTATTGGGACTATTTAACTTCTTCCCGTGAACAAGGTTTCAACCCAAAAAAAACTAGATGTTTTAAATTAAACCCTTTTTCCCCATTTCTTTTCACTTTGGACTCTTTTTTTATTGGAATATTTCTTATTAAATAGCTCCCATTTTTTTTTTACTTTAACAAAAATGAAAAGGAAAATTAGGCCATTAGAGGGGCGGTTAGTAACTTTGCTCCCCAACATTTTTTCAATGTTTTTGATTTTTGTTAATTTTTTTACTCTGGGCCAAAAAACTCTGAAAAAAGGCTTTTCTCGCTTCTATTCATTTCTTTATTTTTTCCTTCTAAAGTAACAGGAGGGGAGGATTTTAGGGGGGGGGGCCTGGGGGAACCAGTGGGGTCTTTTCAATGGTTTACGAGGTTTCTTTTTTCTGCACACCCAAAAATGGGAATCTTCTTTCGGGTTCTATTTTCCCAGTTCTTACAAGGGGTCCAATGTTTTAACCTGGGGTTATTAGGTTGGGATTCCAGCCTCTTTTCGTTTAGGTTCTTAGGTGGCCATGGGGAAGGGCAATTTTTTTCAAAACCCAAAATCCCCATGCGTTTCTTCTTTCCCTTTCACCTTTCCCTCTTCTTTCTCAAAAAATCCAGTGGGATAAAAATTAAGCCTTCCCAGGTGAGGGGGATTATCCAAGGCAATTAAACGAGATCTTTTGGAAGATTTGTAAAGGGATAGGCATTTATGGCTTTTCTGCTGGCTTGTTCTTAGGGGTTCCCAGGGCTGTTTGGCCCTTGTAATAGGGGGCCTGGTGCTTTGGGGACTGGGACAAATTCTTGTTTTTAATGTCTTTTACTTTAGAGGAAAAACAGAAGTTAGTTTTTAAAACTTAAATAATTTCTTTCTTTTTCTTATTTATTTGGGCTTTTCTGTCCCAGGTGGTTCTTTTTCAACTTAGTTCCCTTTTTTTCATTTCCTTTTTTTTTCATAACTTCCTTGATTGGGGTTTATTACTTTGAAATTTTTAACCCTTCTTTTCTTTTTCAACTTCCAAGTCGTTATTTTCTGTTTTTTCTCCAGTTAAAAATTTTTTATCTTTTTCTTTTTTTTCATTTTCCCGGAGTATTTGTTTTGGCCACACGTGGCAGGGTGGGACATCTTTTTTTTTCCTGTACTTTTTGCGGACCCAGGGGGACCAGGGATCTCTTGGGCTTTTTCCTGGCTTTTCTGTGTTTTTCTTTGGTTCTTGTTCTTGGGGAGGGGAGGAGAGGGTGGGGGGACTTAGAAAAACCAAGACTTGACAGATAAGTTTTGCTGTAAATTAAAATTTGGATAGGAGGGTTGAAGATTGATGGAAGTCTGATTGTCAAGTGGGCATTTTCTGGTTGGGTTTGGGCTGTCTGTTTTTTCTTCTTGATGGGGTTCTTCAGAGGGGCTCAGGGCCTTCAGTCTGAGGAAAGAATCGCCTTTTTCTTTATTCTTTAAAACTTGGGATGATTGAATCAAAGACGGCGTTTTCTTAAGGCCAAGGAGGCCTGGGGGAAAAGGCAACCCAACAATCTTCCCTTGTGGACCCCCACGGCGAGGGGAGGGTGACAAGGGGGGTTTCTTTCCGACCCAACAAAGGCGGGCTTTTAGGGTTAAAAGACGTGGGAAAATGCAGTAGAGTTTTAGGAGAGGTCTAGAGTTTACATGGTTTAAAAACGAAGGGTGGGAATACAGGTTCCTGAAGAATTCTGTGTTTGGGGGTTACTGTCTTCTAAAAAAAGGGGGGTATTTAACATTTTTTTCTTCCACTTTAAAAGTTCTGTTGAAGGGGGAATGGGGCTTCAATTCTTTTAGGAAGTACTTTTTAAAAAGGTGACCATTTTGTTGATTTCTGGACTTAAAATTTTTTTGGAAAAATAATTTTTTCACTTGGCTGGCTTTGTGGGGGAGCTTTGGGGAATTTGTGCCATTCTTTTCCCTTTTTGAGTTGAAGGCTGGGCTGATTGGGAGGCCCTTGAACCAAGATGAAAGTTGAGGGGGGAAGGACCTGGAAAACAATGGAAAATTGGGTTATGTTTTTTTCTTAGAAGGTTTCTAGTTGATTGGGGTTCTTGCTGGATTTTAATTAAACCATGGGGTCTTGGAGTGGAAGGGAAGTACACAAATCGGAATGTGGGGGGACCTTTGAAGGTTAGGGGGGGGGGACCTGGGGTTTTGGGTGGTGGAGTATCCAGGTTTTTATGGGGAGGGGAAAGCAAAGACGTTTGTTTTTTGTCCCTGATTTATAATTTCTTCCCCCCACCCTCCCAGGGGATTCTTTACCTTAACTACTGCACTTTTTGTTGGCTTTTTACTTATTATTTTCTTTGACTTTTTTATTCTTTATTTAGTTTTTTTTTACCATTTATTATGTATGTGGCCCCTAATTTTTACCCCAATATGAATGTTTAATTTTTTCTTCATGGCATTTTTTTAATTTTTTTTAAATCTAAAAATTTTCTTTTAATTTTTCTTTTTTTTTACATCTGGGTTCTAATGTTTCTTTTTTTTTCCCCACCATTTGTTTTTCCCCCTCCACCCTTTATCGGTTTTCTTTCCCACACAACACCCCTTCTTGGGCCCATTTTGGGGGCCCACCCCCCCTCTTTCCTGTTTTTCCTCATCCATTGGTTTCTTCTACGTGATTTTTTCTTTTTTTTCCATTTCCTTATCTTTTCCCCCAAAAATTTCCCTTTTCCCCCGAGCTTTGTTTTCAGGTTTTCCACCTCCCCTATTGCCCCTGATTTTCTTCTATTTCACCGTTTTATTCTGTTCTTTTCATTCAGATTTTTTTTTTTAAATTGAATTCTTTCTTTCTTTTTTTCAGATTATAACAAAGGTGATTCCTCCTTTTCCCCTCCCCCCTTTTTCCTTTTGCATAGGCTTCCCTTCCAACCTTTTATTTCCCCCTGCACCCTTTTTTTCATTGCCCCTTAACCCCCTTTCTTTTTTTTTCTTCTTTTTCTTTCTTCTTAAAGGGGGAAATTTAACCCTTTCCAGGCATTTCATATAATATCAACTGGTTTTGGGTGGTGATTGGAAACTCCCTTTAGCTTTTTTTTTTATTCTGTGGAAGGCTTCTTTATATCTGGACCTTTTCAATTTTCTGAATGGATAGCTTTTGCTGGGGTAGGAGTTAATATTTCTTGGTTGTGTAGGTTTTTCTTGCTTATTCATCACTTTTGAATATTTTTTTCTTGCCACCACTCCCCCGTTCTGGGCCTGCATAGTTTTCTGTTGAGGAGAAAATCCAGCTGGGGGGAACAAATTCATTCATTATGGGGTTGGGCTCCCTTTGTAAGGTAAAAAAACTAAACTGTTTTTTTCTCTTTGCTGGCTTTTTTTATTTTTTCTCTTCACTTTGTCTTTTTGCCTCTTTGGCATTTTTTTTAATTATGGATGTGTGTTGTCTTTGGTTGTGGGTTCCTCTTTTTGGGATTCCTTTTTGTTTTTGGGGGTTCTGTGTGCGGCTTCTTTCCTGGGGGGACTTGTAAGGTTCTATTTTCTTTTTCACAACCAGGGGGGGGGGGGAAGTTTTTTTCTGTTCATTATTTTTCTTTCAAAAATTAGGTTTTTTCAGTATCTTGCTCTCTCTCTCTTTCTTTCTTTCTGGCAACCCCCCCATTTTTGATGGGATGTTTGGTTACACTTTTTGAAGTTGTTGTCCCCAGAGGGCTCCTTTACCACTTATCTTTTTCATATTTTTTTGGATTTCTTTTTTTTTTTTTTGCTTTTTCCGGTTGGGGTTGTTTTTTTTTTGCTTCTTTTGTATTTTCAAAATCTTTTGACTTGATTTCTTGCGGATTTCCTTTCTAGTTCTTGCTGTTTTGATCTCTGGTATATTATTTTTTTTTATTTTCAGGGGGTCAGGTGTATGGCTTAAATTTTCTAGTTGGGTCCTTTTTTTTTCATTATCCCTTTGGAGGGGTCTCCCCCACTAAATTTTATTCGGAGGGGTTTTCTAGAAAGATTTCTTGGAAAAAAAACCTTGGAGGGTGGGCTTTTGTGTGCTATAGGTGTCCTATTAGGGGCCCAGTGGCTCAGCCTCCCCCAGTTACCTGAGAGGTGGGACACACTTCCGATTGGTGCCAAACCCCCTTTGTGGGGGCTGGTGTGTGCCACAGTCCTTTTGTTTTTATAGTTTAAAGCCCTTGATTTGTTGGTGTTTGGTATCACTGGGAGGGGAAATTGACCTCCCAGGGCCCCAATTTGGCTGTGAGGGGAATCCAAGGTCTTTGTGTTCTACAATGGGGAGAAAAAACTTTCTGTTGCTGGCTGGGGGGACACCCCTTATGATGGGGGCCAAGGGGACTTGCTTTTCAGTGGGGCCTTTGGGCGATTCACACTTGGAGTCTTCGGGGCCCTGGATTGTGGTTGTGGAGTCCTTTATGGATGTGTCTGAAAGAGTTGTTAATTCTTTGGACTTGATGGTCTCCCCACATCTATGGGGAACCCACTGGGGTACCAACTGGCTCTTGGGAATTCTTCCCTAGGGGGGGTCAAAACAAAAAAGGTTTGATCGAAAAGCCAATCTTGGCCCCGAGGGGGCCCCACCCAGCAAGGAAGAGGCTACAGGGAATTCTAGGAGAGATCTTGCAGATTTCCTTCCCTTTTTCTTTGTTTTGGGGTTTTGGAGGAGGTTGCCCCCAGGTGAGGGGCCCAGCTTGTTGAAGGCAATTGCCCAAAGCTTTTGCTGGGTTTCACAGCCTTTGGGCCTTTCTTTTGGGGGAGGGCTATTGTGGGAGTCTCTTGATTTTCCATTCTTATTTACAGTTTGGGATTAGGTTTTATTAGATTGGCCCAAAAGGGGGGAGCCAAGGGCCATTTTTTTTCATATATGCAAAAAAAGCCCACTCTGCACCACACCAAGCTTGGGGTGGGGGTTTGTAAATGGTTTGGGTGGGGGCGGGGGTCTCAGGGGGAAATCAACAGGGGGCCAGGAAGCCAAACCAGCAATGGGTGCTGGGTGGGACCATCTTTGGCCCTTGCCCCAGGGGAAGAAGGTCCCCACGGGTCTCTCTGTGTCCCTGCGGTTTAAATCCAGGGGGAAGCCCAACCATGGGGGACTTGGTTTTCCGGAAATTTTTGGCCCAAGGGGGGGGTGGATCCGTTGCAAGGGCTACCTCCTGGAGGAGATGAAGGGTGCCCTCGTTGTTTTCTGGGGGGCTGCCTTGATGGCCAGGTACAGGGGTCCCTGGTTTCTTTCCCCCACTATTGAGTCTTGGGGTCCCCCCAGGAGTCTTTCTTCCCAGGGGAACTGGAGTTTTCAGAGACAAGTTTGGAGAATTTTGGTATCTCATCCCTCCTGATTGAAAAAAAAAGGGGAACAAACAGGGCGTTACCCAAGTTTTTTGCCCACGCGCCGTTTTTCCCGCGTTGTTTTTGCCACCGGTACCTCTGCGCTACACTTCCGCCACCTCCAAAACTTTCCTACTGAACGTTTCAATGGCTTTTTTTCCTTATTCCTTCTAGTTGTAGGATTTTCCATCACTCAGCCCAGGCTTTTTCCCGTGGGGTTTTTCTGGTATGGACAATTTCCGTTTTGTCTTCTTTTAGTTTGTTAGTTTTTGAATAATGTGGTTGTGTTTTGAGGGCAGGCAAGTTTCCCAGGGGTGTTTACCTATTGGCCCACCCCATTTCCCCTGGGTTTCACTTCTGGATTTTGGGGAAAATTTTAAGTAAGGTTGGGAATTGTGTTGTTACTTTTTTTTTTTTTTTTTCCCCTTGTGATTATAGTTTTTTTTTCATTTCATTTCTTTCTGGGTAAACAGTTTTCCTCCTAGGGAAAACTGTTCCAATTGTTAATTTTCCCATTCACTGTTGCAAACTTCCCATCTTTTTTGGAAAACATTACTTACAACCCACCCATTTTAATCCAACTGGGCCCTATTATTGGGGATGCCAAAGGGACCCTTTTTGTGTTTTCCAACCAGGAACTTTCTTTGTGATTTCAAAAACACCTTTTTCTGTTGTGGGGGACATTTTTTTTTTGGCTTTTTCTTCCCTTGGTTTTTCCCCGACCCCGAAGAAGGGAAGAATTGGCTATGTGTCCCACAGGGGGTGTGCCATCTAAACGTCCAAATGGACAGTGAATTTCACTTTGTTCCGCAAGGTTGGTGTTTTGTTGCTCCCGGCCCCTTATTCTGGCCAAATCATTTTCTCCTTCCAGCACCTTTGGTGTTTTGTTTTTTAAATTTTTTGCTGGATTTATGTAAAAAATGGTTTAATTTCAATTTGAGATTTGTTATTTTTTCACTTTTGGGTATAATTATTTTAAAATTGAATACCATTTTTTGTTGTTAACATTTATTTAATTCATTTCAGAATTTTTTATCTTATCTGTTCAAATTTACTTTTTTTCATGTCCTTTTGGTTTCCATTTTTTTTCGTGTAGGGGTTGGTGGTATGCATTTTCTATTACTGTTTTTTCATGAGAGTTTTCTCTGTATTAGGTTTACATCGTGGTTGTTTGGGGGGAGTATTCTTTTATTTACAGTTTGCCCTTTTTTTTTAAGGGTTTAATGTTTACTTTTTTTCATTGGTTCTTAAAAATAGTTGTTTTTTTGCCATTTTAACTGGTCCATTTTTTTTCCTTTATGGGGGGGGGGGGGTTTCCTTTCTCCCTGTGTTTTGTGTATCGAAAATATTTTCCTATGTTTATCAAAGATTCTTAAAAAAGGGCTCTTTTCTATTAGGAAAAAATATTATAAACCTATTTTTCTTCTTTTAATTAGGGATTTTAAAAGTTTGACTTGACAATTTTTATTCGGGGGTTGGGGTTTTTCTAAGTTGGGTAAGGGTGAGGATTAACCTGTTCCTTTTTCCCCCACATTGTTAGAGGTAGTCAACTGGGGTTTTGAGGGGGTGGGGGGACCCCCAGTTTTATTGATTAGGGTTTAAGGCCCCCTTTTGCTGTGGGAATCTTCAATTGCCCACACTTCTTGCCGGTATTTTTACATTCCAAACTTGTGTCCTGGGGGCTGCCTTTTTCTGTTTCCGGTTGATTCTGTTGTGGCCCCCAACTAGCCCCCCTCCCCCCACCTTCATGCTTTTTTAACAACTCTACCAGTCCTGCCTTGCTTGTAATGGTTGTTTAATTCATAGGTTTACATGTGTGAAAAGGTTGGCCCACACATAATACTCTGGGAAATTTAGTGGGAATCTGGGAAACACATTGGCTCCCAGGGGAAAATTTTACATTAGGGGTTAGGTTCCCTTGGCCAGCCTTTCCCTTTCGGTTTCATATACAAATTTTCATCAAACCTGAATACTGTTTAAATACAAAAAAACATGGTTTTTTTTATTTTGTGTTTTCGGGTTAAAAAAGTACCAACCCTGTTCGGATTATATTTTATTTGTTAAGTGGTTAAACTTATGAAATTTTATAGTGGGGAGCCAGAGCGGCTATGTTTCTTGGCATACAGTCACAGAGAGCTTACGAGTCAGTCCCACTAGTATTTTCTCTTCATATAGGCTCATTCATTAGGCTCTCTTACCACTAAGGAAACCACTAGCTGGACAACTTTAAGCACTTTTTACATTTCGGGTGGCCCATTTTAAATAAGTTTTTGAACATTCCACTCTCAACAATAAAATACACCCCACAGAAAATATGGAAAAAACAATTTTTGGCCACTGAATAAGATGGTGGAAAGTAAAGAAACCACTTGTTGGTTTACAAGAGTGAGGGTGCTGGAAAATGAGAGAAGGCCAGGGAATGGGGCCTATTCTTGTTTCTACCTCCGGCTGGGGAGGTGGCCCACGTCGGGGGTTAAAAAAATAAAACACACTTTTTTTTTTGGGTTGCCTTTGGGGAGGTTTTTTGATGTAAAAAAAATTGCTCCCCAATAAATGCTTGCTTTTGGGATTGCCATTAAATGTTAGTGAGGAGTTAGGTTGAGATTTAGCAAAGTCAAAGGGGAAATCTGGATGCCTGATTAACGAGGCTCGGGCCCTTTTTGCTTTATGAAAATCTTGGGGGCCCAAATTTTTCCCTTTCCCCGCATTTCATGTTTACCACAATGTGGGCCTTTATAAAATATTTTTATTTATAAAAGAGGAGTGGTTTAATATTGCAGTGAAATTTATCTCGCTTTCAAATTACTTACAGTTCTTATTTGGAACAGAGGGGGGCCCATTAATCTAAAAATAAAAGTATGGGGGACTCCCTTTTTGTGTGAAAATAATTTGTTTGATATTTGTTATTAAATTCATGGTTATTGATAACCTTAGTTTCATAGCTTAAAAAATGTGCTTTAAGAATTTTAGGAGGAAAAAAGAATTGCAAATTCCATTAAAATCTTGGAAAACAACAAGTCCCTTAATAATTTTATTAAAATGCCCTCTATTTCTGATTTCATGGTGGATTACATATTTTATTTCATTAGATGTCTGTCATAGTTATAACTAATTAATTATACTTTAGGTCTTAAGTTTGTTGGGTAAAAAGGCTTAAGTTGGCCTTTTTTGGTAAGGGGTTGTAATTTAAAAATGTTATAACTTCTGTAGTGTTTCCCTCATGAATTTGTTGGAACTTTGACAATTTCTCCATGTGGGTTACAATTTAGTGAAAGGGAGGGTCCCAAGAAAAAGATAAAAGATCTTTAAAATCCCAATAATTTTCCCATTTAAAATGTTATATTTATTGAGGACTTAAAAATTTATTCCCCTCTACTCAACTGTTTGGGGAAGGATTTCCTTTCAGTGGAATTGTTGGGGTTTAATTTGAATTTTAAAGTGGTGCTGGGAGGAAGATTTAAGAAATTCAGGAAATATTTTGGGGGGACTTGACCTTATGTTTACTTTTTTTTGAACATATAATATATATTTTTTATTTCCCATTAATTTTTTGAATAAATTATTTTCCATTTGTGGTAAAAAAATATATTATAAATAAACAATCATGTTATAATAAAAACAAAAAAGAATTTTTTTTTTTATTTGATTTTTTAGGAGAAAAAAGGAAGGAGGGAGGGAGAGAGGGAGGAGGAATGGTTTAAGTGGGAGAGGGTGGAACTTATCATATCAGCTGCCTTTCCTACACCGGAGCCCCCCTACCAGGGGATGGAGAAGGGGGCCCATATAACCATTGTGGGGCAGGTTGTGCCCTGGACTTGGAAATGGATAATCATAGGGGGGGACCTTTCCAAGGCCCATCTTGGGGGATTGGACCCACACCATCCCCCATGGCCCAATAACCATGAGGCCCCACCCAAATGTTCCTGGAGGGGCCTCCGGATTTTTATTTTCATTTGTTTAAAGTTAGTTACCCAGGGGGTTCCAAGTGGGTAATCAAGATTACATTTTCCAACCATTGTTGGTACTCAATCATCACCACCACCAATCTATTTCTTCTTCCAGGGGATTTTTGTTTCATATTTCCCTGGGGACTGGGAAAAAACTCTCTGTTATCTATTAAAATCAAATAAAAACTCCCTATTTTCCCCCCCCACATTCTTTTCCCCAGCCCCATAAATTTTCTTACACTTTCTGTTCTTTCTATTGGAATGTTTGATTAACTCTTAGTTTCCCAGGGGTGGTCCGGCCCAAAAACTTCATTTAGTCTACACAGGAAAAGGGCCCTAATTTCCAAACAGAGTAACAACAGGCATTGAAATAATTTCTTTTGGAGGAAGCACAAAAATTTTATAACTTAAATACTTTAAAAAACTTCTTTCTAAAACGCCTCTTTCTTCCTAAAAATTAGGGACCGACTCGCACACAGGGGGGCCGTGGGTAATTTATTGTTTGTGGGGGAAGTACGGCTCCACCCACCTTCAAGGGGGCCAACACCAAAAGAGGGCGCCACGTTGGTGGGCATCGGTAAGCTGGGCACGTGTTTTGCCAGGGAAACCCACTGGGGCTCTCGATAAAAACTCATAATAAGTGGATTTCATACCAGTTTTTTTTGACCTTTTTTTGTTGCCAATCTGGGGGCTTATTTTTATTTTAGCCAGGTGGTCCTTCCAGGAATTTATCCATGTGGTTGGCATTTGGCATGTGGTTTCCCACCAATTTCCTTTTCTTTTCAGGAAGGCTGTAATTAATATTTCCCCTTCAATATGGTATACACTAGGGCACCTTTTTGTTTTATTTTATTTCTATCTCTTATATGTTCAGCATAAGATATATTTAGGATTGTTTCTTCAATCTTTTTCATTTGGGCTTACCTTTACTAATTAAATAGGGGGTTAATTATGCTAATTTGGGAACTTGGGGGGGAACATCTTTTCCAGGGACCGTCCTTCCAGGGGGGGGACAAATGACCCCCACGTGGTGGGCGGGGGGGGTCCAAACGGGGCCAGAGGGCCCGTTCAGCAGTAGTTAGGGGCCGATCAAGGCCAAGAAGGGGGAGAGCAACTTCAGGGGGCGGGATTTCAGGGCTGGGAAAATAACTGGTGGGCACCAGGGGGAGGCCTCCGTGACATTCCCCCGTGCAAGGTAGAGTTCCAAGATTGTTAAAGGGACGGCGCAAGCCAGGCCCAGGAGGGGGGGAGGGGGCCAACCAGTTTAGGGGGCATTTCACAGGTCAGCAGGGGAGAAGGCACTTAGGCGTGGATCAGGGGCCCAAGTAGGGGGGAAGCAGGGTTTAGGGGTGGGGGGGGGACCCAAAATCAGGCTCTTTGCAGGGCAGGGGTCCGATAGGGCCCATAAATTTTTTCCAGGGGCATGTTCCATGGGCCGAGGTTTAGGGTTAGGCCCAGAGGTATAGGTTTAGGGAGGTGGGATCAGGGCCGGGGCAGGCACGATGGTTGGTAGGGGGGTGATCCAGGGCACAGCAGGGGGAGGGAGGGCAGTTTAGGGGGGGCATCAGGGGGGGCAGGACCATATAGGGGTTAGGGGCCGATCACGGCAGGGCCAGGCAGAGTGTTGGGTGGGGCAGTAAGTGATTTAGGGATTCGTGCATATAAACAGGGAGGCAGGGCCCAGGTTTTAGGGTGGAGGAAGGTGAGTGTGGTTTTTAGGCAAGGCCAGTTTCGGTTTTTCATGGATTACTCTCCCCCACCCATTGGGGGTGTAATCCCCAGGGGGGGCCGGGGGGCTTTATTGAGGGGACGGGGGGTGGGGGGGGTGAACTCACACCCCATTTTTTTCACCCCGTGGCACAAATTTGTAGCCACCACGGCAGGGCCTCTGTAGTAGTGGCGTCTAATATACTATTCAAAAGTTTCATCCAGTCCAGGGCGTGCTCTTCCAGGGGGGGGGGCCCTAACGGGGACATGTGTGCAACTTTTGGCAACGCGATTTTTCCCATTTTGACGTTGAGGACCTTTTGGGGCCTTTCATGGCTGGGGATTGCAGTTTCCTCAGATACAACTATTCCCAGGTGATGGGGTGGGGCACAATGGGAGGGGGAAAGGCAAGTTAGGAGGCTGCACCGGAATAAGCCAGACAAACAAATAATAAACGTCCTTCACTCATGGGCGGAGTGCCAAGGGTTGGTACAGGGGACCTGCGGGATACCAACTCCCGGAAATGGGGGGGGGGGGTACAGCGTTGCACGGCCACATCAGGCAACCCTGGGGGGCGCCAAGCAGGTGAATTATCAAATTGATTCTGGAGTGAGTAATGCCACCCACTGCTCTGGGGAGGAAAAGAGGCTGGTCTGGGGGACTTGGGGGATGGGCCACCTTTACCACACCGAATTGCAGTGGGCTGGGGGGTTCATCTCTTGGGCTTTCAGGAGCTATGCTATGGGCTTCGGGGGGGATATCGCTTAAAAATATACAAGATTATGGACCTCATCAGGGGGCAAAATGCGTTCAAACAGGGGACTGATTGCTTTGGACCATTAGGCGAGGCCTAATTAAGGGGGTAACAATCCCCTTACAAAAATGATATAAAATTTTAGCAAAAAAAGAGTTATTTCTTTTTTCCATTATAAAAAAACTTTCCTTCCCCCACTTCCTTTCGGTTGGTAAGAAGTGGTGGTGGCCCCCAGGGGAGAAATAAGCAGAAACTCTATATTCTTTATTCCCATTATGGGGGGGTGTTTATTCTAATTTTTTGTCAAAATCCCCTCTTTTTCTTTTAAAAAAAAATTTTTTTTTAAGGAAATTTTTTAGGCAAGCCGGGACTTGCTTTCCCAAATTGGAGAGAGGGGGTGCCCGAAGAGGGGGGGAGAGAGGGGAGAGCTGACGGAGAAGACGGTCCGTTGTGGAGTCTAAGAGAAAAATTTTTGATGGGAGGGGTTGGTGCCCTTGATCGGAAGGGAACCATTTCGCTGCACTCCCCGCAGGGCAGGCCCTCCCCCAGGGGCCCGTTTTCCCTTCAAATTACGGCCCGCGGCGGGGGGGCCCCCACCCCCCATGTGGGTGGTTTTTTTGTTTTTGCCCGTTTTTTTTTTGGTTTTTTTTTACTTCAAAATACGGGGGTTTATCAGTTAGCCCCGTGTGGGGCATTGGAATTTGCGTTTTCTTAGTTTTATTTTTATAAAAACCTTTATAGTACGGCCACCTCATAAAAGGCTCGGTCTTGGAGGGGAACAGGTTGAAAAACGGGCCTACCTCCCTGGCCCCGCCCCTCGACTTACCAGGGCGGGGGGCCCCCTTGGCCAAGGGGGCTCGGAAAAGCTTACTGGGAGGAGCAGGCCTGGGGAGGTTTTGTTGGCGTCCCTGGGGGCCCGGTTCCGGCCTTGTGGTGGGGGGGTTTTCTGAGGGCTGACCATTTTGTTTGTTTTCTCTCTGGGGGGTACTGGGGATTCAACCTTAGCAATTCAATTTTAGTTCCCCTGTACTCTTCTTTTGTAAGTTTTGTAAATTTCATTTAAACACTTGAACACTTTACCTATGTGTTATTTAATGTTCCATTTTTCTAAAAAGCGATTAGGGGGGCATCTTGAGTAGGAATTTCACAAACTATGGAAAAGGAATGAATGAGGGGGGGAGGGAATGATTCACAATCACCAAAGCCGGCCTGCTTAACAGTGGTTGAGCATGCGTGAAAATTTCCTTCTTGAACCTGAGGTCGCAGGTTAGGGGGGTGGTATTTCCCTAGGTCAGGGCACATTTTTTTGTGTATCCCGTTTTGAGGGGACTTGTTACCCCATGGTGGTGTGTATCCTTTATGCCCTTTTTCAAGATTCAATGAATATTCTCTTTCATCTCAATTGATTTCCTTTAAAAATATCCCTTTAAAATTCTCTTTCCCACTCTTTGAAATCAGGGTGTTTAAAAAAATTTCTTTAAAAAAAATAAAATTAAAAAAAAAGTAGAAATGTAAAAGGAGTTAAAAAAAAAGTCCCTTATTTTATATTTTTGGGAACCAAAAAGGGGGAAAAGGAAGCTGTTGCTAAATGGCAACGATTAGCTATGCAAATTTTACCAAAAAAACGCTTGCCCAATTTAAAAAGGGTTTTTGGGGCAAGGAAGGGCTGGGGGAGGGGTTTCATCCGGCTTTGCTTGCTGTTGGATTAGGTGGGGAACATTGCTTCTTCTTATGGGGGCAGTAATTTTTTTAATAAAAGTTGTTACCAAATCAGGGCCACAGTTTTCTTTAGGGGAGGTGGGGAGGACAAAATTCCCAGTAGCCAGATTTGTTTCCTAGTAATTCCCAAAAAAAAAAAAGGCATGGATCAAGCATTCTTCAATCTTAAGAGATTTTCTGTTTAAATATTTGATAGAGCAAAAAGTTTTGTTGAGGAGTTTTAACAAAATGAGAAGGGGCTTTGGTGTTTTCTGAAAAAGGGTGGGAATGGGGATCGAAAGGTTGAATTCAATTTTCTTACTATTATTTACTGAGAACCCCTTAAATACCAGGGGCATGAAGCCTCTTTGTTGCTATTGACCTTGCCAGAATGTAGACACATTGGAACGTAACGGGTGCGGTCAAAGGGTTTGGAAAACAATTGAACTACAGGTTTGTATGTTAAAAACCACTTCTTAAAAAGCCTCCAGCGGGGGGGCCTGTTTTTAACAGGAACATCCGGTTTTTTTCCCTTTCTTTCCCTGTTCTTGGCTTGGAAGTTTCATTATTTAAGCATGAGGATCTAAAAGGGGTCCACCCTGTGGTTTCAAAGTTTTGGCCCCTGGCAAACAAGCGCCTGGGAAATACCAGTTGGGGTCTTTCAATAACGGCCTATTGGCCCCCTTCCCCCTTCCTGGGTTCGCCCTCAAAAAAATGAAAGGGTTCTCTTCCCATGGTTGATGGGGGGTGTGGCTGAAGGGGCCAACTCAAATTCAACCAGAAATTGACGTGGGACCAGCCATTTGGGGGGGGCCAGGAGGTCTCTTCTTCCATTTGAGCCGATTCTTGGGATCATTAAACCCAGGGACTCCCTCTAAGGCTTTAAAAAAAAAAAACCGGTTTTGGGCCTTCAGCGTGGATAGAGGGTGGTCAGCCTGCGGAAAACTCCAAGGGTCCAAGGGTTTCGACTTTTTTTTTTCCGGTCAGGGGGGGCATGTTTTAAACCAATTGGTTTGCGGGGGCCCACGTCCCCCAGGTGGGGTTGTGCAGGGGAGGCCACGGCTGTCGATGTTTTCTCTCTTCATCGAATGTTGTTTCTTAGCTTTTCTATCCTTTCCCTCCCTCTCTGTAAGAAAAAAAAATCCAATAAAAAAATATATTTTAAAAAAAATTTCACTTGAAATATGCACCAATCAAGAAAATTGGATTAAGGAAAAAAAACTCATTGGATTTAGGCATATTTTACTGAGTGCCAGTTTAGTGCAAAAAAGTTCCAGTCCATGAATCATGCAAAAGAAAAGCATATGGGTCCTTACCCTGGGAAAAGTTTTATTTCAGTCTAAGGGGACCCCAACAGGCATAAAAACATTGAAAAAAAAATCCACCATCATTTACGCAACAAAAAAAAGTGGTTAATGGCACGTTAGTAATTAGGTAGTACTAAAATAATTATTGGGGACCAACCAAATTGGAAAAAAAAGAAAATTTTCCATCTTTTTGGCCAAATTATGTGGGATTGGTTTAGTAGTTCAAACTGAAATATTTTTTTTAGGCAAAAATGATACCATGGACTCAAGGGCTCAAGGAAAACTGATCATTAGCCAGGAGGTATCTGGGAAAAATTGGAAAAGCCTGGGGCAATTTTTTTTCCAAAGGATCCATTAACATTTTCGGATAGGTGGGGGAGAGGGGACAGAGGGAAAGATCTTCCCAAGCTCTAGGGAAGGAATTGCGTATTAAAATGGTCAGGACAATTTTTTACTGCCTTGGAAAATCATTAAAATAAACTGGCATCTAATCTAACCAAGACCCTGGGAACCAAAAAACAAATTAAGGGGATTTGGAATTAACAAAAAAAAAAAATTGCTAGGGTTCCCCCCAGCCCTACAGATTATCAATGCTTTTCCCTGAGTGGTGATTTGGGCAGGGAGGAAGTCAATTAGGGGAGTTGCAGTAAGAAGTAAATAGTTAATTTATAATATTTGGTAATTTTTTTTTACCTAAGTTCCTTTAATTGGTTGCCAGGGGGCCCCCCCACGGGTGGTAAAAACCACTTTTACCATATTGTTTCACCCCATTCTTTCAGGGGCACCCCCCTTGTTGGCCCCTTTTTAATTGGGGGGTACAAGGCGACGGGAAAAAAAA
>JAJQQW010001837.1:5000-15000 GCA_025583905.1 Ia io | reverse complement strand
TTTTTTTTTTTTTTTTTTTTTTTTTTTTTTTTTTTTTTTTTTTTTTTTTTTTTTTTTTTTTTTTTTTTTTTTTTTTTTTTTTTTTTTTTTTTTTTTTTTTTTTTTTTTTTTTTTTTTTTTTTTTTTTTTTTTTTTTTTTTTTTTTTTTTTTTTTTTTTTTTTTTTTTTTTTTTTTTTTTTTTTTTTTTTTTTTTTTTTTTTTTTTTTTTTTTTTTTTTTTTTTTTTTTTTTTTTTTTTTTTTTTTTTTTTTTTTTTTTTTTTTTTTTTTTTTTTTTTTTTTTTTTTTTTTTTTTTTTTTTTTTTTTTTTTTTTTTTTTTTTTTTTTTTTTTTTTTTTTTTTTTTTTTTTTTTTTTTTTTTTTTTTTTTTTTTTTTTTTTTTTTTTTTTTTTTTTTTTTTTTTTTTTTTTTTTTTTTTTTTTTTTTTTTTTTTTTTTTTTTTTTTTTTTTTTTTTTTTTTTTTTTTTTTTTTTTTTTTTTTTTTTTTTTTTTTTTTTTTTTTTTTTTTTTTTTTTTTTTTTTTTTTTTTTTTTTTTTTTTTTTTTTTTTTTTTTTTTTTTTTTTTTTTTTTTTTTTTTTTTTTTTTTTTTTTTTTTTTTTTTTTTTTTTTTTTTTTTTTTTTTTTTTTTTTTTTTTTTTTTTTTTTTTTTTTTTTTTTTTTTTTTTTTTTTTTTTTTTTTTTTTTTTTTTTTTTTTTTTTTTTTTTTTTTTTTTTTTTTTTTTTTTTTTTTTTTTTTTTTTTTTTTTTTTTTTTTTTTTTTTTTTTTTTTTTTTTTTTTTTTTTTTTTTTTTTTTTTTTTTTTTTTTTTTTTTTTTTTTTTTTTTTTTTTTTTTTTTTTTTTTTTTTTTTTTTTTTTTTTTTTTTTTTTTTTTTTTTTTTTTTTTTTTTTTTTTTTTTTTTTTTTTTTTTTTTTTTTTTTTTTTTTTTTTTTTTTTTTTTTTTTTTTTTTTTTTTTTTTTTTTTTTTTTTTTTTTTTTTTTTTTTTTTTTTTTTTTTTTTTTTTTTTTTTTTTTTTTTTTTTTTTTTTTTTTTTTTTTTTTTTTTTTTTTTTTTTTTTTTTTTTTTTTTTTTTTTTTTTTTTTTTTTTTTTTTTTTTTTTTTTTTTTTTTTTTTTTTTTTTTTTTTTTTTTTTTTTTTTTTTTTTTTTTTTTTTTTTTTTTTTTTTTTTTTTTTTTTTTTTTTTTTTTTTTTTTTTTTTTTTTTTTTTTTTTTTTTTTTTTTTTTTTTTTTTTTTTTTTTTTTTTTTTTTTTTTTTTTTTTTTTTTTTTTTTTTTTTTTTTTTTTTTTTTTTTTTTTTTTTTTTTTTTTTTTTTTTTTTTTTTTTTTTTTTTTTTTTTTTTTTTTTTTTTTTTTTTTTTTTTTTTTTTTTTTTTTTTTTTTTTTTTTTTTTTTTTTTTTTTTTTTTTTTTTTTTTTTTTTTTTTTTTTTTTTTTTTTTTTTTTTTTTTTTTTTTTTTTTTTTTTTTTTTTTTTTTTTTTTTTTTTTTTTTTTTTTTTTTTTTTTTTTTTTTTTTTTTTTTTTTTTTTTTTTTTTTTTTTTTTTTTTTTTTTTTTTTTTTTTTTTTTTTTTTTTTTTTTTTTTTTTTTTTTTTTTTTTTTTTTTTTTTTTTTTTTTTTTTTTTTTTTTTTTTTTTTTTTTTTTTTTTTTTTTTTTTTTTTTTTTTTTTTTTTTTTTTTTTTTTTTTTTTTTTTTTTTTTTTTTTTTTTTTTTTTTTTTTTTTTTTTTTTTTTTTTTTTTTTTTTTTTTTTTTTTTTTTTTTTTTTTTTTTTTTTTTTTTTTTTTTTTTTTTTTTTTTTTTTTTTTTTTTTTTTTTTTTTTTTTTTTTTTTTTTTTTTTTTTTTTTTTTTTTTTTTTTTTTTTTTTTTTTTTTTTTTTTTTTTTTTTTTTTTTTTTTTTTTTTTTTTTTTTTTTTTTTTTTTTTTTTTTTTTTTTTTTTTTTTTTTTTTTTTTTTTTTTTTTTTTTTTTTTTTTTTTTTTTTTTTTTTTTTTTTTTTTTTTTTTTTTTTTTTTTTTTTTTTTTTTTTTTTTTTTTTTTTTTTTTTTTTTTTTTTTTTTTTTTTTTTTTTTTTTTTTTTTTTTTTTTTTTTTTTTTTTTTTTTTTTATTTTTTTTTTTTTTTTTTTTTTTTTTTTTTTTTTTTTTTTTTTTTTTTTTTTTTTTTTTTTTTTTTTTTTTTTTTTTTTTTTTTTTTTTTTTTTTTTTTTTTTTTTTTTTTTTTTTTTTTTTTTTTTTTTTTTTTTTTTTTTTTTTTTTTTTTTTTTTTTTTTTTTTTTTTTTTTTTTTTTTTTTTTTTTTTTTTTTTTTTTTTTTTTTTTTTTTTTTTTTTTTTTTTTTTTTTTTTTTTTTTTTTTTTTTTTTTTTTTTTTTTTTTTTTTTTTTTTTTTTTTTTTTTTTTTTTTTTTTTTTTTTTTTTTTTTTTTTTTTTTTTTTTTTTTTTTTTTTTTTTTTTTTTTTTTTTTTTTTTTTTTTTTTTTTTTTTTTTTTTTTTTTTTTTTTTTTTTTTTTTTTTTTTTTTTTTTTTTTTTTTTTTTTTTTTTTTTTTTTTTTTTTTTTTTTTTTTTTTTTTTTTTTTTTTTTTTTTTTTTTTTTTTTTTTTTTTTTTTTTTTTTTTTTTTTTTTTTTTTTTTTTTTTTTTTTTTTTTTTTTTTTTTTTTTTTTTTTTTTTTTTTTTTTTTTTTTTTTTTTTTTTTTTTTTTTTTTTTTTTTTTTTTTTTTTTTTTTTTTTTTTTTTTTTTTTTTTTTTTTTTTTTTTTTTTTTTTTTTTTTTTTTTTTTTTTTTTTTTTTTTTTTTTTTTTTTTTTTTTTTTTTTTTTTTTTTTTTTTTTTTTTTTTTTTTTTTTTTTTTTTTTTTTTTTTTTTTTTTTTTTTTTTTTTTTTTTTTTTTTTTTTTTTTTTTTTTTTTTTTTTTTTTTTTTTTTTTTTTTTTTTTTTTTTTTTTTTTTTTTTTTTTTTTTTTTTTTTTTTTTTTTTTTTTTTTTTTTTTTTTTTTTTTTTTTTTTTTTTTTTTTTTTTTTTTTTTTTTTTTTTTTTTTTTTTTTTTTTTTTTTTTTTTTTTTTTTTTTTTTTTTTTTTTTTTTTTTTTTTTTTTTTTTTTTTTTTTTTTTTTTTTTTTTTTTTTTTTTTTTTTTTTTTTTTTTTTTTTTTTTTTTTTTTTTTTTTTTTTTTTTTTTTTTTTTTTTTTTTTTTTTTTTTTTTTTTTTTTTTTTTTTTTTTTTTTTTTTTTTTTTTTTTTTTTTTTTTTTTTTTTTTTTTTTTTTTTTTTTTTTTTTTTTTTTTTTTTTTTTTTTTTTTTTTTTTTTTTTTTTTTTTTTTTTTTTTTTTTTTTTTTTTTTTTTTTTTTTTTTTTTTTTTTTTTTTTTTTTTTTTTTTTTTTTTTTTTTTTTTTTTTTTTTTTTTTTTTTTTTTTTTTTTTTTTTTTTTTTTTTTTTTTTTTTTTTTTTTTTTTTTTTTTTTTTTTTTTTTTTTTTTTTTTTTTTTTTTTTTTTTTTTTTTTTTTTTTTTTTTTTTTTTTTTTTTTTTTTTTTTTTTTTTTTTTTTTTTTTTTTTTTTTTTTTTTTTTTTTTTTTTTTTTTTTTTTTTTTTTTTTTTTTTTTTTTTTTTTTTTTTTTTTTTTTTTTTTTTTTTTTTTTTTTTTTTTTTTTTTTTTTTTTTTTTTTTTTTTTTTTTTTTTTTTTTTTTTTTTTTTTTTTTTTTTTTTTTTTTTTTTTTTTTTTTTTTTTTTTTTTTTTTTTTTTTTTTTTTTTTTTTTTTTTTTTTTTTTTTTTTTTTTTTTTTTTTTTTTTTTTTTTTTTTTTTTTTTTTTTTTTTTTTTTTTTTTTTTTTTTTTTTTTTTTTTTTTTTTTTTTTTTTTTTTTTTTTTTTTTTTTTTTTTTTTTTTTTTTTTTTTTTTTTTTTTTTTTTTTTTTTTTTTTTTTTTTTTTTTTTTTTTTTTTTTTTTTTTTTTTTTTTTTTTTTTTTTTTTTTTTTTTTTTTTTTTTTTTTTTTTTTTTTTTTTTTTTTTTTTTTTTTTTTTTTTTTTTTTTTTTTTTTTTTTTTTTTTTTTTTTTTTTTTTTTTTTTTTTTTTTTTTTTTTTTTTTTTTTTTTTTTTTTTTTTTTTTTTTTTTTTTTTTTTTTTTTTTTTTTTTTTTTTTTTTTTTTTTTTTTTTTTTTTTTTTTTTTTTTTTTTTTTTTTTTTTTTTTTTTTTTTTTTTTTTTTTTTTTTTTTTTTTTTTTTTTTTTTTTTTTTTTTTTTTTTTTTTTTTTTTTTTTTTTTTTTTTTTTTTTTTTTTTTTTTTTTTTTTTTTTTTTTTTTTTTTTTTTTTTTTTTTTTTTTTTTTTTTTTTTTTTTTTTTTTTTTTTTTTTTTTTTTTTTTTTTTTTTTTTTTTTTTTTTTTTTTTTTTTTTTTTTTTTTTTTTTTTTTTTTTTTTTTTTTTTTTTTTTTTTTTTTTTTTTTTTTTTTTTTTTTTTTTTTTTTTTTTTTTTTTTTTTTTTTTTTTTTTTTTTTTTTTTTTTTTTTTTTTTTTTTTTTTTTTTTTTTTTTTTTTTTTTTTTTTTTTTTTTTTTTTTTTTTTTTTTTTTTTTTTTTTTTTTTTTTTTTTTTTTTTTTTTTTTTTTTTTTTTTTTTTTTTTTTTTTTTTTTTTTTTTTTTTTTTTTTTTTTTTTTTTTTTTTTTTTTTTTTTTTTTTTTTTTTTTTTTTTTTTTTTTTTTTTTTTTTTTTTTTTTTTTTTTTTTTTTTTTTTTTTTTTTTTTTTTTTTTTTTTTTTTTTTTTTTTTTTTTTTTTTTTTTTTTTTTTTTTTTTTTTTTTTTTTTTTTTTTTTTTTTTTTTTTTTTTTTTTTTTTTTTTTTTTTTTTTTTTTTTTTTTTTTTTTTTTTTTTTTTTTTTTTTTTTTTTTTTTTTTTTTTTTTTTTTTTTTTTTTTTTTTTTTTTTTTTTTTTTTTTTTTTTTTTTTTTTTTTTTTTTTTTTTTTTTTTTTTTTTTTTTTTTTTTTTTTTTTTTTTTTTTTTTTTTTTTTTTTTTTTTTTTTTTTTTTTTTTTTTTTTTTTTTTTTTTTTTTTTTTTTTTTTTTTTTTTTTATTTTTTTTTTTTTTTTTTTTTTTTTTTTTTTTTTTTTTTTTTTTTTTTTTTTTTTTTTTTTTTTTTTTTTTTTTTTTTTTTTTTTTTTTTTTTTTTTTTTTTTTTTTTTTTTTTTTTTTTTTTTTTTTTTTTTTTTTTTTTTTTTTTTTTTTTTTTTTTTTTTTTTTTTTTTTTTTTTTTTTTTTTTTTTTTTTTTTTTTTTTTTTTTTTTTTTTTTTTTTTTTTTTTTTTTTTTTTTTTTTTTTTTTTTTTTTTTTTTTTTTTTTTTTTTTTTTTTTTTTTTTTTTTTTTTTTTTTTTTTTTTTTTTTTTTTTTTTTTTTTTTTTTTTTTTTTTTTTTTTTTTTTTTTTTTTTTTTTTTTTTTTTTTTTTTTTTTTTTTTTTTTTTTTTTTTTTTTTTTTTTTTTTTTTTTTTTTTTTTTTTTTTTTTTTTTTTTTTTTTTTTTTTTTTTTTTTTTTTTTTTTTTTTTTTTTTTTTTTTTTTTTTTTTTTTTTTTTTTTTTTTTTTTTTTTTTTTTTTTTTTTTTTTTTTTTTTTTTTTTTTTTTTTTTTTTTTTTTTTTTTTTTTTTTTTTTTTTTTTTTTTTTTTTTTTTTTTTTTTTTTTTTTTTTTTTTTTTTTTTTTTTTTTTTTTTTTTTTTTTTTTTTTTTTTTTTTTTTTTTTTTTTTTTTTTTTTTTTTTTTTTTTTTTTTTTTTTTTTTTTTTTTTTTTTTTTTTTTTTTTTTTTTTTTTTTTTTTTTTTTTTTTTTTTTTTTTTTTTTTTTTTTTTTTTTTTTTTTTTTTTTTTTTTTTTTTTTTTTTTTTTTTTTTTTTTTTTTTTTTTTTTTTTTTTTTTTTTTTTTTTTTTTTTTTTTTTTTTTTTTTTTTTTTTTTTTTTTTTTTTTTTTTTTTTTTTTTTTTTTTTTTTTTTTTTTTTTTTTTTTTTTTTTTTTTTTTTTTTTTTTTTTTTTTTTTTTTTTTTTTTTTTTTTTTTTTTTTTTTTTTTTTTTTTTTTTTTTTTTTTTTTTTTTTTTTTTTTTTTTTTTTTTTTTTTTTTTTTTTTTTTTTTTTTTTTTTTTTTTTTTTTTTTTTTTTTTTTTTTTTTTTTTTTTTTTTTTTTTTTTTTTTTTTTTTTTTTTTTTTTTTTTTTTTTTTTTTTTTTTTTTTTTTTTTTTTTTTTTTTTTTTTTTTTTTTTTTTTTTTTTTTTTTTTTTTTTTTTTTTTTTTTTTTTTTTTTTTTTTTTTTTTTTTTTTTTTTTTTTTTTTTTTTTTTTTTTTTTTTTTTTTTTTTTTTTTTTTTTTTTTTTTTTTTTTTTTTTTTTTTTTTTTTTTTTTTTTTTTTTTTTTTTTTTTTTTTTTTTTTTTTTTTTTTTTTTTTTTTTTTTTTTTTTTTTTTTTTTTTTTTTTTTTTTTTTTTTTTTTTTTTTTTTTTTTTTTTTTTTTTTTTTTTTTTTTTTTTTTTTTTTTTTTTTTTTTTTTTTTTTTTTTTTTTTTTTTTTTTTTTTTTTTTTTTTTTTTTTTTTTTTTTTTTTTTTTTATTTTTTTTTTTTTTTTTTTTTTTTTTTTTTTTTTTTTTTTTTTTTTTTTTTTTTTTTTTTTTTTTTTTTTTTTTTTTTTTTTTTTTTTTTTTTTTTTTTTTTTTTTTTTTTTTTTTTTTTTTTTTTTTTTTTTTTTTTTTTTTTTTTTTTTTTTTTTTTTTTTTTTTTTTTTTTTTTTTTTTTTTTTTTTTTTTTTTTTTTTTTTTTTTTTTTTTTTTTTTTTTTTTTTTTTTTTTTTTTTTTTTTTTTTTTTTTTTTTTTTTTTTTTTTTTTTTTTTTTTTTTTTTTTTTTTTTTTTTTTTTTTTTTTTTTTTTTTTTTTTTTTTTTTTTTTTTTTTTTTTTTTTTTTTTTTTTTTTTTTTTTTTTTTTTTTTTTTTTTTTTTTTTTTTTTTTTTTTTTTTTTTTTTTTTTTTTTTTTTTTTTTTTTTTTTTTTTTTTTTTTTTTTTTTTTTTTTTTTTTTTTTTTTTTTTTTTTTTTTTTTTTTTTTTTTTTTTTTTTTTTTTTTTTTTTTTTTTTTTTTTTTTTTTTTTTTTTTTTTTTTTTTTTTTTTTTTTTTTTTTTTTTTTTTTTTTTTTTTTTTTTTTTTTTTTTTTTTTTTTTTTTTTTTTTTTTTTTTTTTTTTTTTTTTTTTTTTTTTTTTTTTTTTTTTTTTTTTTTTTTTTTTTTTTTTTTTTTTTTTTTTTTTTTTTTTTTTTTTTTTTTTTTTTTTTTTTTTTTTTTTTTTTTTTTTTTTTTTTTTTTTTTTTTTTTTTTTTTTTTTTTTTTTTTTTTTTTTTTTTTTTTTTTTTTTTTTTTTTTTTTTTTTTTTTTTTTTTTTTTTTTTTTTTTTTTTTTTTTTTTTTTTTTTTTTTTTTTTTTTTTTTTTTTTTTTTTTTTTTTTTTTTTTTTTTTTTTTTTTTTTTTTTTTTTTTTTTTTTTTTTTTTTTTTTTTTTTTTTTTTTTTTTTTTTTTTTTTTTTTTTTTTTTTTTTTTTTTTTTTTTTTTTTTTTTTTTTTTTTTTTTTTTTTTTTTTTTTTTTTTTTTTTTTTTTTTTTTTTTTTTTTTTTTTTTTTTTTTTTTTTTTTTTTTTTTTTTTTTTTTTTTTTTTTTTTTTTTTTTTTTTTTTTTTTTTTTTTTTTTTTTTTTTTTTTTTTTTTTTTTTTTTTTTTTTTTTTTTTTTTTTTTTTTTTTTTTTTTTTTTTTTTTTTTTTTTTTTTTTTTTTTTTTTTTTTTTTTTTTTTTTTTTTTTTTTTTTTTTTTTTTTTTTTTTTTTTTTTTTTTTTTTTTTTTTTTTTTTTTTTTTTTTTTTTTTTTTTTTTTTTTTTTTTTTTTTTTTTTTTTTTTTTTTTTTTTTTTTTTTTTTTTTTTTTTTTTTTTTTTTTTTTTTTTTTTTTTTTTTTTTTTTTTTTTTTTTTTTTTTTTTTTTTTTTTTTTTTTTTTTTTTTTTTTTTTTTTTTTTTTTTTTTTTTTTTTTTTTTTTTTTTTTTTTTTTTTTTTTTTTTTTTTTTTTTTTTTTTTTTTTTTTTTTTTTTTTTTTTTTTTTTTTTTTTTTTTTTTTTTTTTTTTTTTTTTTTTTTTTTTTTTTTTTTTTTTTTTTTTTTTTTTTTTTTTTTTTTTTTTTTTTTTTTTTTTTTTTTTTTTTTTTTTTTTTTTTTTTTTTTTTTTTTTTTTTTTTTTTTTTTTTTTTTTTTTTTTTTTTTTTTTTTTTTTTTTTTTTTTTTTTTTTTTTTTTTTTTTTTTTTTTTTTTTTTTTTTTTTTTTTTTTTTTTTTTTTTTTTTTTTTTTTTTTTTTTTTTTTTTTTTTTTTTTTTTTTTTTTTTTTTTTTTTTTTTTTTTTTTTTTTTTTTTTTTTTTTTTTTTTTTTTTTTTTTTTTTTTTTTTTTTTTTTTTTTTTTTTTTTTTTTTTTTTTTTTTTTTTTTTTTTTTTTTTTTTTTTTTTTTTTTTTTTTTTTTTTTTTTTTTTTTTTTTTTTTTTTTTTTTTTTTTTTTTTTTTTTTTTTTTTTTTTTTTTTTTTTTTTTTTTTTTTTTTTTTTTTTTTTTTTTTTTTTTTTTTTTTTTTTTTTTTTTTTTTTTTTTTTTTTTTTTTTTTTTTTTTTTTTTTTTTTTTTTTTTTTTTTTTTTTTTTTTTTTTTTTTTTTTTTTTTTTTTTTTTTTTTTTTTTTTTTTTTTTTTTTTTTTTTTTTTTTTTTTTTTTTTTTTTTTTTTTTTTTTTTTTTTTTTTTTTTTTTTTTTTTTTTTTTTTTTTTTTTTTTTTTTTTTTTTTTTTTTTTTTTTTTTTTTTTTTTTTTTATTTTTTCTTTGTTTTTTTTTTTTTTTTTTTTTTTTTTTTTTTTTTTTTTTTTTTTTTTTTTTTTTTTTTTTTTTTTTTTTTTTTTTTTTTTTTTTTTTTTTTTTTTTTTTTTTTTTTTTTTTTTTTTTTTTTTTTTTTTTTTTTTTTTTTTTTTTTTTTTTTTTTTTTTTTTTTTTTTTTTTTTTTTTTTTTTTTTTTTTTTTTTTTTTTTTTTTTTTTTTTTTTTTTTTTTTTTTTTTTTTTTTTTTTTTTTTTTTTTTTTTTTTTTTTTTTTTTTTTTTTTTTTTTTTTTTTTTTTTTTTTTTTTTTTTTTTTTTTTTTTTTTTTTTTTTTTTTTTTTTTTTTTTTTTTTTTTTTTTTTTTTTTTTTTTTTTTTTTTTTTTTTTTTTTTTTTTTTTTTTTTTTTTTTTTTTTTTTTTTTTTTTTTTTTTTTTTTTTTTTTTTTTTTTTTTTTTTTTTTTTTTTTTTTTTTTTTTTTTTTTTTTTTTTTTTTTTTTTTTTTTTTTTTTTTTTTTTTTTTTTTTTTTTTTTTTTTTTTTTTTTTTTTTTTTTTTTTTTTTTTTTTTTTTTTTTTTTTTTTTTTTTTTTTTTTTTTTTTTTTTTTTTTTTTTTTTTTTTTTTTTTTTTTTTTTTTTTTTTTTTTTTTTTTTTTTTTTTTTTTTTTTTTTTTTTTTTTTTTTTTTTTTTTTTTTTTTTTTTTTTTTTTTTTTTTTTTTTTTTTTTTTTTTTTTTTTTTTTTTTTTTTTTTTTTTTTTTTTTTTTTTTTTTTTTTTTTTTTTTTTTTTTTTTTTTTTTTTTTTTTTTTTTTTTTTTTTTTTTTTTTTTTTTTTTTTTTTTTTTTTTTTTTTTTTTTTTTTTTTTTTTTTTTTTTTTTTTTTTTTTTTTTTTTTTTTTTTTTTTTTTTTTTTTTTTTTTTTTTTTTTTTTTTTTTTTTTTTTTTTTTTTTTTTTTTTTTTTTTTTTTTTTTTTTTTTTTTTTTTTTTTTTTTTTTTTTTTTTTTTTTTTTTTTTTTTTTTTTTTTTTTTTTTTTTTTTTTTTTTTTTTTTTTTTTTTTTTTTTTTTTTTTTTTTTTTTTTTTTTTTTTTTTTTTTTTTTTTTTTTTTTTTTTTTTTTTTTTTTTTTTTTTTTTTTTTTTTTTTTTTTTTTTTTTTTTTTT
>JAJQQW010000528.1:0-19013 GCA_025583905.1 Ia io | reverse complement strand
AGGGATAATTAGAAATAAAATTTAGGTAAATTAGAAATTGATTCTTCTCTTTCTTACCCACTCTTTTGGAGTTAAACCCTTTTTTTTTAAAAGTTGGATTTTTTGGAAATTTTAAATATAATATTGTTTAATGTTTAACCCCCAACATGAAAAAAAAAATGAGCAGAGGATTCCTCCGGAGGGAGGGGATAGAGGGAGGGATTTTACCACGGGTCTTTTTGGAGGTTAGAGGCGGGCTTGGCATTGATTTAGGTGACTGTCTGAGTTGGTCATTTAATAAGAATCCACCCTCGTACCCCCAAAGCAGGACAAGAATGTTTAATTAGGGTCGGTATTATAAGACTTAAACAGGAAATCCACTTTGCAGGGTGCTTGAAAGCAAAAAAAAAAATTAAAACTCTATGTTGAACTTCCAGAGGGAAGGGGGCCATGTTCCAAATTCCTTCACAAGGCATCTATTGGGTTCACGGATGTGCTGGCCTCTGCCATTCATCAGGACCCTTGATTTATTAGAAATCAGGAGATTATTTTGGGGCATCATGGGCTTGCCAGGTTTTACAGAATTGGGTACTCTTCAGCCCATTGCCCAGGGGTATGGTGCCCCAAGGGGAGAAAAAAACTTAACTTAACGTGGGAATTCAGGGGAAGTCACTGCTGCAGTTTGATCTTTTTTTTTTTCCAGGTTCTTACCAAGCTGCCTTTTTTTTTTTTGTACACACGTCCGGTATCCACAAAGGCATGGGGAAATAGCTCCTCCACTTCTGCTTCTCTTCCTGAAACGGAAATCAAAGTTATTTCCCCAAAACACTAAAGTAAATAATTTGGACAATTATACACCTCTACAAGGGGGGGGGGGGGGGGGGGACTCTTTGGAATCGGTTTTTTCATGAAAAAACCCTGTTAGTTGGGCCTCTTAAAAATAAAATTCCATTCTTCTCCTTTCTTGGAAGGTTGTTACAGGCTGGACTGGTTTTTTTCCCAATCTCCACATTGCAGTTCATGTGGCTTACTGTGTCATGTTCTTGCTTTGGGGGGGGAGCATGTGAGGTAGAAGGATTTCTCATGTTGCCTTTTAGAACAATGGGTTTCATAAGTTATTTCCCATTGTTTTTTTTCTTTCCTTATTGTTGGGTCGGAAATTATAAACCATGACTTCCAGCCAGGCTTCATTTTTTCCATTTTTGCAGAATTGTTTCACAATGCCATTAGGGGTTGGTAGATAAGCTTCAGAAGAGCTATTATTCCATTTTTTACCATGAATTTCTTGTTGGATGCTTTTTGTTCGGGAGCACAAAATGTCCATTTTAAATCATTCTTGTTGGATTATTGTTACACAAGGAAATTGGATTTCCAAAGGGGGACCAAGGACTTGGTTGTCTTTCCCAATGACTCTTTCCCCTGGTTCGATTGTCCCCATACAAAAGGCTTCTGCCAAAATGCCTAGGGAGTGAGGGGTTTTTGGTTAGTAACAAAAAACCAGATGGCTTCATGTAAAATTTATTGGACTGTCTCAAATTTATCTAAAAAATCCCCCCATGGGAAACCAAACTGGGCCATTTAAACCAAAAATTGCCCAACAGGCCACTTGGGAATTCTTTACTCTCCCCAGTATGGGAATAGCAGTAGTACAGGGGCGCATAGCAAAATTGGGGCTATGGGTTTTGGTTATGCAGTGGGCTTAGAAAGGGGGGGGGGACAAGGGGATTACATTTTCTTTTTTTGCTTGATGGGTTTCTCCCCTCTTTGGTCGTTGGCTTTGGCAAATCCATTGTGAAATTCTTACTATGAGGCCTTTGGGGCATTGTGCTAACCTTTTACCAGGGGGGGCCTCTGGTAGGCCAAAAACAATGTGGGGCAAATTGTTGCATCAGATTTTTCCAACCTTATTCAGAAAACTATCAGAAATCCCACCCAAGGGGGGACCACCCCACCTTAGGGGTTATGGCGCTAGAGGGGGAAAGGAAAGGATTGTGTGGGGTTTGCATGGAAGATGTGGGGCGCAGTGGCAGATTGAGGGAGGAATAGGTCTTGGGAAAAACCAAAAAACCCACAGTGTGAAAACTTGGTAAAAAACGGATTTTGGGTGAAAGGAAATTTGGATAAAGGAAATAACATTTCTTATAAGAGGCGGAAAGGTTTTTAATTAGGGGCTTATTTTTTTACCTTTCTATCAGTTATTTGTTTTACCTCTTTTTTTTTTCCCCATTTGAGGTTGTAAAAACAGTGGGGAAAAAACCATTTTAGGGGGATTAAAACTGGAAGAAACCCAAATCACTGAGGTTCAGGCGGAATTAAAAAAAAAGCTTAATGGGTAATAAAAATTTTTCTTTATTTTGGGCCCATGGGCTGAATGAAATATTGGGGTTTCATTTGGGGGGGAATGTTCCAAATCATTGCTTTCTATTTCTAATTATTTGATGTTCGAAAAGAAAAGCAGATTCCAGGGCAGAAAAAAAAAAGGGGAAAAAAGGGAAGAAAAAAAAAAAAAATGCAGTTAATTTAATGGATAAAATTCAAGTGGCAAGTTTATTGTGGGATAAAAATTAGGAAAGAGAAAACAGGATTAAGGGGACGCATAGCTGGGGGGAGCATAAAGATAAAGAAAAGTAAATTACATGGAACATTTAGAAATGTGGGATGTTAAGAAAAAAAAAAAAACCTCAACAGCACAAAAGTATTTTTCCATGCAAACAAAAAATATCTCATAAAAAACATTTGGAATTAAAAAAATAATTATTGGGAATAGCTAACCCAAAAATCCCAGGCCTTGGCGCATGCAGGGTCAAAAAAATAAAATTAACAAAGGGAAAAAAGAAAATGGTCTCGAATTTTCGGGGGATAATAACAGACCAGATACACGGAGGGAAAAGCAGTAAAAAAAGGGTAAGGGTTTTGGTAAAATTAATAACTCTAGAGTTATGTTTATTGGTAAGGGCCCAGAGATGTCTGTGTGTGTTTTTTTTTCTCCATCTCTTACTTAAAACATTTATATTATAAATACTTCTGTTAAAAACCTCAACCAATTCCAAAAATATTTTCATTATTTCAATACAAACACAAATTTTGGTTTCTGGGAAATATTCTTAGGGGGAATTACATAAAATATTATCTTTCCAAATAATCAAACTGTTTTCAAAAAGGATCAACGTTTCGATCCTGTTTTTTTCATGGCTAAACGACTTAAGTTTTATGTTGTCCTAGGGGTTCCCACTCCAAAAAAACTTCTAGGCAATCTTATGTTTTTGTGGACTATTTATATTTTTTGCCAATTAAGAACAAAACTAAAAACAAAATTGGAATACTTTAAAAACATAGTTTTCTTTTTATAAGCAAATAGGAAAACATAATATCCAGGCAAAATTGTTTAACCCAACCCCAACCCAAACAATATTCTTTTGCTTCATCGCTCTCTTCTTCATCCATGTTTAAAAGGACCCTGAAAAAAAAGGGCAAAGGGCAACTTTGATGATTGAGGAAGACGGGATAGGTATATTACTTTCCTTTTTGTTTCCTTGTTTACTCTTGGGATGTAAAAAAATCAATGGGTCCTGCAATTGAAAAGATGAGGAAAACATCTCATTTGTTAACATGGATTCTTCTCATTTGTGTTTTGACGGTGTAAGGTGTAACTTTCCAGCAATTGTTGGAAAATTGTCCTTTGGTTTAATAGCCCTTTAAAAAACAACAAAAAAAAAACACTATGCCAGTGGTGTGGATGGGCTTGCTGATGTGGTTTTGTTGATTTGGGGGGGAGGACGAACACGGAAGAGAAAGGCCCTATACTTTTACCCCACCTAAATATTATTTCCTTCTGGCTGGCTAAGGGATTTTTTTGAAAATCATACTAATGGGGCTTGTTCCATTTTTCCAAAAAATGGCAAACGAAGGGGGGGACCTCAAAAACAAAACGTGGAAGAAATTTTAATTTTGATAAAGTTTTAAATACTCTCTTTTTTTGGCCTCGTTTTAAAAAAAAAAAAAGGCCCATGTTGTCTTACTGTTAGGGCGGGGACTTGGGATACCCAAAGTTCTTGGTGTTTCTACTTAAGGGGGAAAACATTGTAGTTGTGTAAGGTAAAAATCCTCCTTTCTTAGGCAAAAAAAAAAAAAAAAAACAAAAGCCAAAAATGTTGATATTGGGCAATTCCCCCCACCCCCCGGCCAGGAGGGAAAACCCCCAGCCTTGCCCACCAACAAAGGGAAGCTGTTGGTTTTTTGGGGTTTGTCCAATTTTTGAGGCTATAATGTCAATTTGTGTGGTCTCTACGGGGACTGGGCTATGGGAACTCTGGAGCAAATAATAAGTTGTCCCCGTCGAGCGGATTGGTTTTATCAAGAAAAAAAAAATTTTGCTCAAAAGGCAATTTTCCTTGTTATCTGGATTGAAATTCAGGGGATTGGTTTTTCTTCTTTAAAACAACCCTCTCCAAAAAGGTAACAGGATTATTTCCTGGGGGAGAATCTGAGAGAGAACTTTCAAATTTTTCACATTACCTTATAAATCAATTTATTATATTCCAATGAGGTATTTAATTTGAGCAGGGCAATTAGACTAAAAGGGGGGTTTAAATTGGAAAATTAATAGGTTTAGTAAGAAACAACATTTTTTAAAAGAACAAAAATACTATGGCGGGGACATTTTCCAGTCATTGAAAAACATATTTCAGGGAAGAATTTAATGAGAGAATAAAAAAAGGAAGGGGGAAACAAATTTCAAACGGCCCCACCAGTTAATAAAAAAAAATCTAATTCTATCTATATTCTATTAATACTAATCTATCTAATCCTATCTCAATCTATTTCACCCTATTTCTATGTGGGGCCAGGTTTTCCTATAAATTAAAAAACTGTGATGGGGACCCCAACGACACTCCGGTCCCCAAACCATTTTTTGGAGGGTTCCACCATTGAGGTGCAATGGGAGTCACCTCGGTTTTTCCTCCCTCTCCGGCAAACCCAAATAAACCGGTGGGAAGATTGGGGCAGGGCACTAGGGCGGACTGGGGGATGGTGAGCAGCAGCTCTGATCTGGCTGACCCTCTGGGTCCCCCTTTGCCCCCCAATAAGCCTGCAGGGGCTCCTGATACGAATCCAGCGGATGGTGGGAAAATAAGGGGGTAACAGGGGGAAATCGCTGGGGTGGGTTGGTGGGAGGGGTGGTGGGGAACTGGGCCTGGGGGCTGTCCAAAAAAAGGACCGGTTGGGGGATCAACCAGCTAATTTTCCCCAGCTCGGCGCTCGGCGGGGGGCTCAGGGGGCCTGGCAAGGAAATTGCCAGGTCGGCTGGGCGGGGACCTCTACCCTCCCATAGCGTTATGGCACCCGGGCTGGCCGCTGATGGGAAAAAAACGTGTTGGCCCCACTCCAGGAGGGGCAACTCATTGGATGGGGTAGGGTGTAGGTCGGGGGGTGGGGAGGATGCCCCCGCAAGGGGCTTCCATCAGCTCCTCCAAAAAGCTCCTAGCAAAGCAGGGCGGAAAGTTGGTTTGGTTTGGGTTTTGCCTTGTGTCGGAAGTGGCCCCTTGGGAAACTTGAAAGGCGGGGTTAGGTAAAGCCCACATTTTCTATTAATCAGCATTGCTAGGGGCCTTTCGGCACAACATATGCCACCTGGGGAAGGGGTGGAAGGTCAGAAGTTCGCCCGGTTGGGCCCCCACTTTCTCGAAACAGGCCTTGACAGCCCCCAGGGGCAGCCGGGGGATTGAGAGCTGGGTGAATTTCCCCAATGGGGGGCCTGGGAGGATCAAGGGGGTCCTTTGGGTTGCCAAGGAAGGCGGGGGGCATTTTGGGCCCTGGCCTGGGGACTGGGACTGGGAAAGGGGGACAAGGGGGCAGGAATGGATGGCCCTGGATGCGCTGGTGAGAAGGCTAGGGCTCCTAAGGGGGGGGACACCTTTTACCCGCACCAAAAATTTTGTCCAAACTGGGGGTCCCTAAGGGGGAAACAATAAATTATTAAAAAAGTTTTTATTTACAGCAAGCAGAGTGTATACAGTTTACCCTACCTATAAAAAAGTATTTTTTTGTAAGTTTACAGGAATAAAAAGAGCAAACTAAATTTATTTCCCTAGGGAAGGGAATTAGGGGGGAATGGATTTTAAAGGCGAAAATTAATTATTACCCTTTGGAGGGGGAAATGCGCTTGATTTTTTTAAATAAAAATAAAGCAGAAGGAAGTTTTGATGAAGGAGGGTGTGTTCTAAATTTATTAAAAAAAGATGAGGAAAGGATTTAGTTTATTTAAGATAAAATAGTTAGTACCTGCTATTAAGACCTGGAAAATTGTTTGTTCCTCCCCCCCCCACAAACAATTCTAAAGTTGGGGAAAAATTAAAAACAAACTTTTTAATTTCCCCAAATGTGGGGGATTGTATTTTGACTATTCGAAGGTGGCTACTTTTGGGAGAATTAATTAGGCCATGGAATTAAAGGTAGGGTGGAAAGCCCTCCCCCCCCATAATGGGGATATAGTTTGCACTTTATCAAGGGAACCCAAAGGGGACATGTGAGTATAAGCAACTTACTTGGCTTCCTATTTTCTTTTAGCTGGGGGACCACAGCCAAGAACAGGGGGGGGGGGGGGGAACCCACGTCCAAGGGAGGAAGTGTTTTTCACCCACCCCACTACCACCAAGTCGTCTGCAGTTTGCGTTTGATCCTTTGGGACTTTCCTCATCCCCTCCAGAAAAAACCATAAGGAAAAAAATTAAAATGTCTCTGGTTGTTTTTACTTAGGGTAATAAATCCACATCCCCCTCTTTTGTGGTATCTTACTTTGTTATATTAGGCAAGGCCAAAAAGCTGGACAAAAAGTTTCAAAGTACTTCTCTACACCCAATTAAGAAATAGGGATTAGGTATGAAAATAATTTCGGTGTTGCTTAATAAACAACGAAGGCTGAGAGGGGAATGGCAAAAAAACAACTGAATAGATTTAAAATTTTCGCTAGGGGTGGGAAAACCTTGGATCAGCAAAAGCATTTTCCAGGGGGGGAGGAATCGGTTAACAGCAATTTTTAATGAAAGGTTTCTTAAAAAAATAACCTCATAAAAGGGACATTGGGAAAAAAAAAAAAAAAAACTTGGTTTAGGATTGAAAAGGGCCTGGGCATAAAGGAGGGAAAAAAAAAATGGACTTACCCAATTGAATGGAATGGGGACGGTCATAAAAAAATATTTTTTGGGGCCCTTTTTCTTTGTTTTTATTTATGTTTTTCTTTTTTTGTACGTGGAAAAAAAATATTCCCACTTTTTTTTTAAAAAAAACACAAAAAAAATTTCTTTTATTATTTTAAAAAAGTAAACTGACCCATTTATACGTAAACATTACCATATGTCTCCTCTTTATCCCCCCATCTTGGACCTCTGTTCGGGCCCCACCTTTTATCCCCCCATCCAGGAAAACATGGCCATTCAAAGGGCCCATTTTTGTATACTGGTTGGGGTCCATTGGTTAAGCAATATTTATGGGCCTTAGGCATATTTACCCAAAGTTTCATTTTAAATAAATTTTTTTTCTTAAAACCATCAATATCTATAATTTATTAAATGTATTTTCAATTCCTTGGCAGGGGTTGCATTTTAATAAATCAAAAACTCCAAGAATTGACCATAAAAAACAAAAAATATGGAAAAAGAAATCCAAAACCTTCTAACTTAAAAACCCAACTGGGCTTATAATACACACAAAAAGGAAGCTTACACTGCCAACTGCAAAAAAGCATGTATTAGGAGTGGGTCGGTCCCAGGGAAACCTACAAACTCCCAAGGCCTTTTAAAGTTTGTCTATTAAAATACGGGCCACATTTGAAACGCTTTGAAAGCCAATGCATGGGCGTCGTTCTGATCCAAAAAAATTTTTGGTGAAGTAATTGTTGTGGGAATGTTCACAGGGATGCATTTGATCCTGTTATTTCCAGGTTTGGCCTAATTTCCCCCAAGGGGGGGGGGGACCAGGTTGTTAGGGGTTTTTGGTTTATATAATATTAATTTACATATTTTGTGCTGGGCTTTTGGAAACTTTTTGGGAAGGTTTATCTTTGGCCTTTATCATGAGATTGAAAAGGGTTGGTCATACATTGAAAGGGGTCTTGGAAAAAGACTTATTTGTTCTTAAGATAAAGCAAGGCCACAAACTGGCCCTTCTTGGGGATACAGGCTCTCGAAGGAAAAAAAGGTACTACTGAAACACCAGTGAAACACATTTGTTTTTATGGGTTTTTCATGGGGGTATTGGGCATATTATAAAAAAATATTTGCCCTGGGAATTTTTCAAAAATGTTGATATTTATTAATTTATCTGCTAAAAAAGTTCATTGTTTGCATTTTTCAGAAATCAAATCATAAGGAAACTCCTGTGGTGGGGGGTTTCTCTTAAGATTAAATAAAGGTGTGAGGGCTTCTCTTAATTAAAAAAAAAAAATTTTTTTTTTTTTACATGAAGAATTAGGCTACATTATTGTGGAAAAGAGGTCAAATGGAAAAGGAATAAAAAACCAATCCAGTTAGGTTCACTTGAGGTAAAAAAGTGACTTTTTTGGTCGGCAAGCAGAAAAAACAAAGTTGTTAATTTGGAGAGTGGGGGGGGGACAGACCAATAAAAGCTGTTAACTAGAGGGGAGGCATCCTGTTTTCGGATAACAATAGCAAAGTCTTTATAACCTTGGGGGATAAAGGGGTAAATAAACTTTTGGTTATCCATAAAAAAGGTTTTTACCCAATGGGGATAATCATCTTTTTGATTCTGGATTAAGGGGATTTGTATTCACTCTTTGTTGAGGGGGGACTTCTGCGGAGCAAAAGGGGTCTTTTCCCTGGGCTCTAACGAAAATCTTTAACACCGTTTGAAGGCCAAACCTTTCATTCTCGGAAAACAAATCCCTCGCCCCCAACCAATTCCCCATTCTACATTGTCAAAGGCCACTTGAGGTATCTGAGAGGGCTGGACCAATGTTGGGTTAGGGAGTTTGCCATTTGAGCATTGGGGGCCTTTCTACTTGCTTCTATTGTGTTTTGCTTCTTTGCCTTCACCTGGGCCCCAATCTTTGCTAAAAACTTCTGTTGATGTGGACTTCCTTTACCATTTTTTTCTGTTTAGAACCTTCCATTCACTCGAGACGGCCATCTACCAACACAGGGACTAACCCTGATGTTTTCTGGGGAATTGGGAGAGTGGGAGGGACGAACTTGAGAAGGTGAGGAGCAACACTTCTTCTCTGTTTGATATAGGGGACTGTGGGACAGACATCTTGACGGCCCAACCATGTGCAGAATGTGCCAATATCGTATTCAAACACTTGCTCTTTAATTTACTAATACCATTGGATTTAATCTTTAACCAAACCCACAGCGATAAGGTGAGGTGCTATTTCTTTAGGTAAAAATCACCCTCCATTTTATTTTTAAAAATTTTTTTTAAAATAATTATATCTTTTATTTTTTGATTATTCTGAAGGAGGACGGGAGGAGGGGGATAGAGGAGATAGAAAAAAACATTTCAATGATGGAGAGGGGGTAGAAATCCATTGATCGGGCTGCCTTTCCTGGCCATGGCCCCCTATTGGGGGGATATTCGGGGGAAGCCTGCATACCCAGGGGCATTATGCCCTTGACCGGAAATGAACCTGGGGACACTTTCCGGGGGAGGTCCCGCACCAGGGGCCGATGCTCTTATCCCAACTGAGCCAAGCCGGACTTGGTGCAGTTTCCACCCTTAGTTTTTATAGATCCCTCCACCCAATTAGTAAAAATAAAAAAACTGGGGGGAGGTTCAGCACTTTTGAAACAATCCCAAGGTTAGTCAACTCCAAAAGGGAATATTTGCTTTTCCACCCCATTATGCACTACATTTACCATTCCCCCCTAACATTAATAGTGTTTTCTATTTTCCCTTTCATCTAGGAGATTTTGCCTTTTAAAAACTTAGTCCTCAAATAGTCCAGAAGATCTGGTTGCCTATTTTTAGGATTATTTAAGGCCATCTCATTGCTTTTATCTATTAGGGGCATTTTTTAAAATTTTAAAAACTCATTGAAGATTTTTTTCATCAGAGGGGGGGAATAGATTATTTAGGCCACATTTTTGGGGGGGAAATGTTAAAGAGACCCCAATCATTTAGTTTTAATGGAAGTTTTAAAGTTACTTAACTCTGTATTTTCCCAAAAAAATGCGTTGGGGGTTTTAGGATAAAAATTGACCAAAAAAAATAATTACAACCTGAAAATAATCTATATACTTTATAAAATAAAGAGGACTTAATTATGGCAAAATTGTTCCCCCACTGGGGGGAGGTTTTGACTGGGAGGGGGACCGATTTTGACTCAGCTATGAGTGAGCACTAAAACCACCCAGGAGGGGCAGGCACGGGAATTAACGGAAAAGAAAAGCCCTGGGCCAGCAGTTGGCTGGCAGCCAGGAATGGGGGAAAAGCCCTTGGGCCACGCAGCCGGGAAGGACCCCAATCGGTTCCTGATTGCCAGGGGCTAGGGGCCTAGGGAACCCTACCCGTGCGTTGGAATTTTGTTTGGCACCAGGGGAACTTCTCATTACCATAAATAAATTATTTAATGTAAACTGAAAATTGATAAAAAAAATTTAAATACAAAATGGATGTGATATCCAAGAAATAATCTCTGACCTTTGATAAATTTGGCTTAATATTATAAACTGGGGGGGAGGGCCCATGTAAAGAAGGAGAATAAGGTGGACAAGGGGCACATAAAAATTGCTTTACCAACAAAAGGTCTTAAGGTATGGATTCAGCTGGGAGGGGAATCCAACATTCTTTACTGTAGGGAGAATTACTAAAATTAGTTTTTTCTGGGGGTGGGACTTTCTTGCAGAAGGGCCCAAGGGTCTGCTTTTTTTCTGTAAACTGAAAGTTATTCAGGAATGGAAATTTTCCACGGTTTTGGGACTTTGCTTTGGGCCCATTGTTTATATATCACCTTTTTTTTTGCATATCACAAGCAGGGCACAAGGGAGGGAAGAATAAAAAAGTAAAGGTCTACATTGAATTAAATTCATGGGACCAGAGTGACTTTTGGAATACTATTTTTTTTTACAGGGGGGCTGTCATGCTTCTCATTTTTCATTGATAATATCTTTCCCAATTCCATTTAGGCTGTGGAGGTTAGGAGTTCATTTGGTTTATTTGGTTTTTGTTTTGAGTTTATAAAACTATTTGCTAGGGCAGACCTTGCAGAATGATAGTACCCCATTGTAGGCCACTGAACATGGCAAATTCAAATGAAGAGGCTTGTGCACATGCCAAGTCATTTTAAAACATCCTTACAAACTGTTAACTAAAGAAGGAACACTTAAGACATAGAGGCAAATTTAGGAGTTTATGTGAGGTAACTAATAGCTATAAACCAAGGATGCTAAACTGGTGCATGGCAGAGAAAGCAAAGCATGAAAAGCAATTGAGACAGCAACAGGGCGATGGTTTGCCAACTGGTATAATGGGGCAAACAAATATTTAAAGGGAAGCGAAATTAAGAATTTAAATGAATTATTTTGATCCTGGGAGAAGTGTTTGTACTGATAGGAAGTGAAGGCAGAAGAAAGAAAATTGCGAGACAAAAAGATCTTGACACAGAATGAATAGAGTCGAGTACAAGCGTGAGGATAAATCCAGGGACAAATGTTTAATAATGACTGGCATGTATAACTCCTAGGCATAGTAAAAGATATTTTTCTCTGTAAGGAACAGAAAAGTTTTTAGAAAAGCCATGTGAAGGAGACCTGGTAAGTGACCTAGCAGTAAAATATCTAAAACGATCATTTGATACAATAATATTTAAGAGGAATAGGCACAATTAAAGCAAGAGGCTGGCTATATGCCCTCAAATCCAGCTACCAATACGAGATTTCTAGAGCTTAGAAAATCCATTGCTGAATTTATCCCTAAAAATAGATGTATACTGTTTGGAGCAGAAATCCAGTCATAAGGTTCAGTAGTTAAAACCAAGCCTATGGGAGGCCATAGTGCAGACTAGTGTTTTCAAGAAATTAGAACAGTAAAGAAAAGAGAGCGCTGTGGTGATTGCTTTGATAAGCCAACCCTACAGAGGGAACGAAAATTAGATATAGACCACTTACATGCTTTAAAGTAGAATGGATTGGCCACCATCGATGACAACAAAATAAAATTAAAATAAACCTGTACATAAAGACTTACTCATGAAGAAATGCTTTTAGAATGACATTAAATCAGTAGATGGAGACAAAGAAATCACAATAGTAAGATGATTCTTTTCCCTGAGTCCAGTAAGACGCGAGATGTGAAAATGAAAGGAAAGATCAAGAAGCGTTTGCAGAGCAGAAGTTAAATATGGAAGAAGGATTTGCATTTAATTGTCTTATCATTAATAATGCTAATTGAAGACATTTTTTCATAGTAAAAGGAAATGGCATGTTAACCACTTTGCCATAATGGTGGATGTGAGATACTTGCGTTCGTGACTTTTATTTTTACCTTACTGGATCCCTTTGACTTCCAGATGGCCTTGCTGTCTTGGAGTAGCTACTCCCCAAGGTTAGCTAATTCCTAATAAAAAAATTCCAAGATGAAGTGTAGATAAACCAGGTCATGTCCTCTTGAAATGCAATCCAGTCATCTAGAGCCCAGGTCCCCAACCATCTCTTTGTCAGGTTCTCATACTCTGGGCCCAACTATCTACCAGCCCTTATCTCACCACATAGCCGCTGCCGAAGAAGCTAGGAGTAACCCCTGTGCCCTTCCTGTCACCTGTTGTATCCCTGGGTGGCCCTCCTGTGGTGTAAGGTGGGACTGCCCTCAACTTTGGGAGCTGCATCAGCAAATACCTTTTCAATGGCCTCTTTTGATCTGTTAAGTTTTTTACCACAAACTAATTAGTAAAACCAATGGAGAACAAATGACTTGTGATTACATATTACATTACACTAATAACTTAAGATCCTTAAATAATAGAGCAGGTGTGCTTAAATGCGGCTGCAAAAGGATAAGGATTATTTGTTCTCCAATTTAAAGTTTTAAATTACTTTAAAACATGGTGGACCAACTTATTGATTGCTTGAACATCGTAATTAAACATCAATTGTGATGAACTTAAACATGTATTTTTTAAAATACAGAAGTTACATTGTGCGCCCAACTCTTTTAAAATACCCATGTAATCCACGGTCAACACAATTCTGATAAAGTTTTTGTAACAATGCTTTCTGATAAAAAAAATATGAACATCATCTTCCCCAAACCCCTGTGTAAGAGTTCAATAACTGGATGAGAAGCCATCATGGGCCCTCCAAGTTACAGCAGCAGCCTTTCTGTACACTGCCAATATTCCTCTTAATTCATGGCATCACCCATTGTGAAACATTCATCTTTTTGATGATTGAAACCTGACTTGATTTCCCACTGATTCTGAGTAAGGGTCCAGGATGTCACTTTTCTACTGCATCTGACATCAACAAACTAGTTCTCCCTCCCCTCAAAAAAGTCACTGAACCAGCAGTGTGAGGTGAGGTAAGCCTGCCTGTAATATGACTTTAACACTAAACGGAACCATTGCTATTGTCAGCCAATGGTAAAAGCAGAGAATGTGGCCAAACAATTTATACAGTCAGCCTCTGTGATAATATTCCCTGTCTCCTCCCCTTAGTAGTTTTGGTCATAATGACTGGCAACTTTTAATAAAATACTAACTTGCCAATTGCTTTTAAATATGTAACAATTTTACAAAAGTTAACCCTCCCCTAAAACTCTAATTGGAAGGCTGATGTAAACAGGTAATTCAGTTTATGGTAGTATTATGGGTTTGAAATCTATAGTGAAACACAGCATCTGAACCATTCAGGTTTTTGCTTTAAACTAGGCTTTTTAATGATTGTGATCATTTTTGATATTGCCTTAATAAGTTCTGCTGCTTCTTTCTACTTATCTGAAGGATGGTAAAGCCAAGAAGCAATCTGATTTAGAAAATAAATGCATTTAGAGGAAAATTATCTTGTGCTTGTCATTTTCTGGTATCAACATCATGCTTTGTTTAAAAGACACAATCGTCTTAATCTAACAAAACCCAATAAATTTGAATAGCAAAAATGGGAAGTTTTAACACAGGCAGCTGGTGAATATTTAATGCTATAGTTGTAGTGCTGATCTTACCATTAAAAAAAGAGAGAGAAATATTACTTACATTTTCTCTGTTAGAACTTATTGTGTTCATTTTTGTTTTGTGTTTTGTTTTGTATATTTAAATAGCATGTGCACAGTTACTTTAATATGACTAGATTGATTTCTCCTCAGTGAAGTTTAACCTAGCATAATTTCCACCTGGGGTAAAAATTGTGATTATTACTCTACACTAAGAGGGCATTTGGAAAAATTAAAATATTTGGGATAAAAGACTTTTAAAATCTAACTTTAAAAAAAATAAGTTTTTTGTAATTGACCTTTTAGAGAGAAAGAAGAGAGAGAGAGAGAGAGAGGAGAGAGAGAGAGCGAGTGAAATAGAGAGAGGAGAGAAACATCGTTAGGCTGCCTTCCACATGCACCCTGGTCAGGTATCGGCCCACAAACCATCATGGCCTTACAGGTATTGAACCAGTGATCCTTTTGGGTATAGGAACAATGGCAACCAACTGATTCCACAACAGCCAGGTGCTAAATTCTAACTTTTTGGTTTAAAATATATAGCCAATTGAGCAGTTTTGTTATTGAAAAAAAAGTTATCTTGTGTAACTCACAAAAGAGAGTTTTTAGTGACGTGTTCAGTTAGCTTCTGAAAAAGACTCATTTTTAAGGGTACATTATTTTTAAGATTTGCTGAAATTTTTCCCTTTACTTAAAATCTATATTAAAAATCTCACACAATCTAATAATTATTTAAAAGTTTATCTTCTGTTTTGAAAAGTCTAGCAAAACTCCCTGTGGTTGAAATTGTAGCTGATTTACTTGGCAATGTTTTTTCTATGCTGAACATGAAGATTTCAGGTTCTTGTGATGGATATACCATGTATTGGCATATATTTTTGGTTTACTATTCGCAGAAAAGACTTTAGTAATTTTAAGAAACCCTAGCTCGTGAGCTAGATGTTTCCAGAGTAAACGAATGAAAATAAAACATGGCACATACCTAGGCATTTATACTCACTATTATTCACTCACTTGCTTACCAAAACTATTTAACCAAATAGAGAATAATAACACCCAGGATATAATTTTGGGCTTGTTGTTTTAATAAAAAAGCTAAACTAAATCTTTAAAATGTAAACATGTTAGCCTAACGCACCCATATATTCTATTGTCTGAAAGAGCTCTAGAAAGGAAAAGATTGACCTTTGGAAGTACCTTATTTCTTTTAGACCTTAATAGACAATGAAAGGAAAATAGTACTTTTTATCCTTTCAATAAGCAATGCACTAAGTCCAGTGGTTTGGCAAATTGTCTCCTGTAATGGAGGCCAGATAGCAAAATCTGTAAGCAATTGGAGAGATATACAGTCTCACTGACAGTACACAACATCTGCTGTAGCTGGGGGAAAGCAACCATAGAACAGTACATAAATAAATGGCTGACTCTCTTCCAATTTAACTCTATTTTTTTAAACATGAAATTTTGAATTTTCAATATTATTTTTATGTGCCAGAAAATTTTATGGTCAGTATACTATTTTTTTTCCTAATAAATGGACAGATTAATGAGAAAGATGTAAAATTATCTCATTATAAAAGGTTATTAGACATCACTGAACATATGTTGACGTTAAAATGTTAGAGTATACATATGACCAAATCAAAAGTGAAAAATCACTGCAAACTCCTATTTCTCAGATAAAACCAGTGATATTCAGTTTGGTGTATAATATCCCAGAGTTTTTATATAAACCTAAAACATGGAATAAATAGGATCCATACAGTGTATCCTCCATCATAATTTTGAACGAGAAGCCAACCGTCTTGATATACACGTAAATAAGAGATTTGACCATTCTCAGTCATGGTGCAGCTTAAACACTCTAAGGTTTGTCCTTTGATGTCCTGGTGCTGAGTGTAAAAACAAAAACCTTTCTCAAGCTAGATGAAGACCCTCTGAACCTCAGTTTCCCCCCTCCTCATTTGAAAAATGGGAATAACAACCTATTAAGGTTTTGCTTGTAATATAAAATTAGTATTAAATGAAATAATGTAGTAGCATGCTTCCCCATAATTCTGGTTTGCAGGAGAGCTAAATGAATTTAGCAATGATATTATTAACACTCATGGTTATGTATTACATTTCTTTCTGGCATGAAACATCATAGCTAAGGGCAATTGAGCATCTTTTGAGGCTCAGTTTCATTATCAGTAAAATGGTAGTCATTAAATACTTAACATCTACATAGGCTGTTTGTGAGTAAAGTAAAGCTAAAAACACCGAAGCAAAGTCTTGGCATAATGAGAGTAACTCAGTCAACCTTTATGGCTCCTCTTCCTGGTTAATGCGCCACGCCATTATTTCCTGTTAGAGTTTGTCCGACATTAAGTCCTTGAAGTTCCTTTACCTGCATGGTGAAAGATCTCCTGCCATCTGATACTTGAAAAAATTTGTTTACCCAGCTTCAGTATAGGACTTTATACTTATCTTTTCTTCCTCTTTCTTGCCAATAAATTCCTATCTCATATCCAGAGTGCCCTAGATTTCGTTCCAATTTGATTCTGGGGTTCATTCCAAACTTATTATTCTTAGCTTTTTTATCTTCCTAAAATTTCTGGTTAAGATATTAGACTATGCTGTAAAAATGCTGTTATTACAGGTTCAAAATGGTTATACAGTGGCAGTTCGTTGTATATATGGTTCAAACCTAATCATTTTATTACAAAGTTGAATACACTAGAACCAAGGACATAGACTTCCCTGAGAATTTAACCTCTTTGCTAGTCGTCTGAGTTTAATGGGTCATGAAATCCCTGAGAGAGAATCTTATAAAAACTCTCTTTCTCTTGGGAACGAAAATATGCAATTACCACATACTGCACCCCCCCCCACTATTTCTCATTGGCATTTAGATATTCCTTTTCTTCATGGCCCCCACCCCCCCCCGACAGTCATCACACCCAAAAACAACAAAAAACACCACCCCTCCCCCAAAACATACACAAACAAAACAACCCCTTTAACACAATCCTATCCTAAACACAAATCTAATACTCAAATATAAAAACGATTTAGTGTATTACACCACAAAAGTAAACACATTCTATCTTTATTTCCACCCTTCCAATTTTCCAATCAAGAACACAGCTAATTTTAGGTCTTTGATAAAGAAGTAAAACATTACGGACTGAACTTTATGTGGCACTGTGGTAAAATCATACTTGTATTAATTTCATTCCTTGTACCCACAATACTCGTTTGAATTTTGGGACTGATAAATGGTCTATAATAGTAAAATAAATGTAATCAGAATGTACTATTATTGGTTTTTTACTAGATAGATTTAGGCTTGTTTCTAGTAAACCCACTCAGACAGCAAAATTTCCAATGTCTTCAGGTAGATAGAATTTAATAATATCATAATCCTTTACTCTCACCGCTAAGGAGATGTGAACGCTCATAAGGCCTGCAAACCAGCGAAGCAAGGATTGTAAATCCACATGCATCCCCCCCCGCGCTCTCCCCCCTCCCGTGTCATTTAAGAAGAAAATAAACCTTCCAGGAAAAATTTTGTGATGTTTCCAAAGTGTCTTTAGATTTAGGTTTATTTAAAAATTGGCAGGGCCAGCAGGGCTTTGTTGTTTTGTTTTTCCTTTGGAAAGTCAATTTTTATTATGATTTAATCTAACTTTTATCCAATTGGTGGTTAATGCCTATACTTTAAAACAAACTAATCCATATAAACCAAAATTGCAAGTAACATGTCAATTAACCAATCCTTCTCTACCAACAAAAAATAACAAAAACGTAATACCTTCAATATATATTTGTGATATTTTACAGAAACCCATAGAGGTTAGCCCACTCCGTATATCTATCCAAATACTCTTCCAGCCCCAGTCCATAGTTAACAATACTAATGATTATATTACTTGTGCCTGTTCATTTACATCCCTCTGATATATTGTAACTACTAATTCGTATGTTTCTTTAATTCCCTTCCACCTTTTTCACCCAGTCTCCTCCCAAAGCCCTCACTCCTTTCTGGGCAACCCTACAGCCCGCTCCTCTGTATCATATGGGGACTGTTCTCACCAGTTTTTTTTATTTTGCTCTATTTAATGGATTGTTGTATATTTTTCAGGCATTCCCCGCGGTATCTGTTATGGCGTTCTTATATAAATTTGAATATTTAACCTCTTATCTGATCGCACATTGGTGATTCATCCTGTTTCTATTCAGTAAGGTTGTGTCTTTTTGTTTTTCTTGATGGTTTCCTCTCAGTGCAAAATCGTTTTTAGTTTGATGTTAGTCCCTTTATACTGCATTTGAAATTTCCAGCTAAAGATTTGCTTTCTCCAGCCAAGGAGAAGTTTTCAGGGTTGATTGTTGTCTCCAATCTTTTGTCCTAGGATTTGTATGTTTAATGCCATAAGTGTCCCATAGTTTCAAAATTAGGTTTCTATAATTGACCTCCGTCTCTAACACTCCCCCCTTCCCCCCGCCCCGCCGCAACCCCACTCCTCCCCCCCATGCATTCGCCCATACCTGCTTTTCCACTCCTCCACCCCCCCCCTTCCCCCGCCGCCCTGCACCACAAATTATTTGTCATGAGCCCCGCGGTTCAGAATGACACCCTCAGGTCGCCCAAATAGTTCTATGAATAGATTTATTCTATCAATTAAAAAAAATTGACGATTGGGTGGCGGCTGAAGGGGTCTGTCGAAAGTTAATCAAGCTTGTATTAAAACCCTTTCTTCTACATTCATATGGAAATATAATTCCTTATTAAGCTCGTTCGATGTCTGGCAAAACTTCTTGGCAAGTGATTTTAAGTTTCCCAGTATGATTATATGGATCACTTTCACAGCAGTAGCCAAACGTTTCCAGGCCTT
>JAJQQW010001740.1:0-14343 GCA_025583905.1 Ia io | reverse complement strand
TCCACAGTGCTTTCTGGTCCCACAGAAAATAGGAATCGGAGAAAATCCCATTTCCATATACCTGCTGTTTAAAGGAAGGATTCTCCCAAACCGCCTTCATTTCCCCTACCCCCCCCCATTCATAACCTTAATTTAAATAATATTATTTATTTAACAATAGAAATACCCTCTTCACCTGGAAAACATTGGCTTTTTTCCATGAATCTTGGGATATGTTTACAAAAACATAGCCATAAACACACTGACACCAGAGGTGCGTTTTATATTTACCAGGAAACCACTGGAGAAAATCCCACATTCGGGGGTTTGTTTTCGGTTTTGTTTTAATTTTAATCTTTTCCCGCCAAGGGTGGGGGGGCTCAAGCCGGGGCGGCCCTGCCCAGGAGGGGGCCGCCCGTTTTCCCCGTCCCGCGGTCGGGGGGGACCATAGCCGGTTTCTCTCGTTTCCAAAAGCTCGGTTCCTCTCTCGGCCTTGCGGGGTGCCTTATGTGAGTTGCACCAGCACCGAGTTGCAGGGGACAAGGCCCACCCTTTTGCCACCTTCGGGCCGAACTCGCGGCGGTGGGGCTCCAGCAAAGCGTGGGGGTGCGGCGGGCCGAGGGGGCCGAGGGGTCCGGGGGCACGGCCCGGGGGCACACGGTGGGGCCGGGGTATTGTTGCCCGGGTGGGGGCGCTTGCCTGGGGGCGGCCGCGGGGGGGGGGGGGGGGACATGGGTGAGCGCGGGGGCGCGCCAGGGCCGCCAAAGCTACGGGGGGCGGGCAAGGCAGGGGCGGCTGGGGAGGGGGGTGGGGGGGGGGGGGGGGGTGGGGGGGGGGGGGGGGGGGGGGGGGGGGGGGGAGGGGGGGGGGGGGGGGGGGGGGGGGCGGGGGGGGGGGGGGGGGGGGGGGGGGGGGGGGGGGGGGGGGGGGGGGGGGGGGGGGGGGGGGGGGGGGGGGGGGGGGGGGGGGGGGGGGGGGGGGGGGGGGGGGGGGGGGGGGGGGGGGGGGGGGGGGGGGGGGGGGGGGGGGGGGGGGGGGGGGGGGGGGGGGGGGGGGGGGGGGGGGGGGGGGGGGGGGGGGGGGGGGGGGGGGGGGGGGGGGGGGGGGGGGGGGGGGGGGGGGGGGGGGGGGGGGGGTGGGGGGGGGGGGGGGGGGGGGGGGGGGGGGGGGGGGGGGGGGGGGGGGGGGGGGGGGGGGGGGGGGGGGGGGGGGGGGGGGGGGGGGGGGGGGGGGGGGGGGGGGCGGGGGGGGGGGGGGGGGGGGGGGGGGGGGGGGGGGGGGGGGGGGGGGGGGGGGGGGGGGGGGGGGGGGGGGGGGGGGGGGGGGGGGGGGGGGGGGGGGGGGGGGGGGGGGGGGGGGGGGGGGGGGGGGGGGGGGGGGGGGGGGGGGGGGGGGGGGGGGGGGGGGGGGGGGGGGGGGGGGGGGGGGGGGGGGGGGGGGGGGGGGGGGGGGGGGGGGGGGGGGGGGGGGGGGGGGGGGGGGGGGGGGGGGGGGGGGGGGGGGGGGGGGGGGGGGGGGGGGGGGGGGGGGGGGGGGGGGGGGGGGGGGGGGGGGGGGGGGGGGGGGGGGGGGGGGGGGGGGGGGGGGGGGGGGGGGGGGGGGGGGGGGGGGGGGGGGGGGGGGGGGGGGGGGGGGGGGGGGGGGGGGGGGGGGGGGGGGGGGGGGGGGGGGGGGGGGGGGGGGGGGGGGGGGGGGGGGGGGGGGGGGGGGGGGGGGGGGGGGGGGGGGGGGGGGGGGGGGGGGGGGGGGGGCGGGGGGGGGGGGGGGGGGGGGGGGGGGGGGGGGGGGGGGGGGGGGGGGGGGGGGGGGGGGGGGGGGGGGGGGGGGGGGGGGGGGGGGGGGGGGGGGGGGGGGGGGGGGGGGGGGGGGGGGGGGGGGGGGGGGGGGGGGGGGTGGGGGGGGGGGGGGGGGGGGGGGGGGGGGGGGGGGGGGGGGGGGGGGGGGGGGGGGGGGGGGGGGGGGGGGGGGGGGGGGGGGGGGGGGGGGGGGGGGGGGGGGGGGGGGGGGGGGGGGGGGGGGGGGGGGGGGGGGGGGGGGGGGGGGGGGGGGGGGGGGGGGGGGGGGGGGGGGGGGGGGGGGGGGGGGGGGGGGGGGGGGGGGGGGGGGGGGGGGGGGGGGGGGGGGGGGGGGGGGGGGGGGGGGGGGGGGGGGGGGGGGGGGGGGGGGGGGGGGGGGGGGGGGGGGGGGGGGGGGGGGGGGGGGGGGGGGGGGGGGGGGGGGGGGGGGGGGGGGGGGGGGGGGGGGGGGGGGGGGGGGGGGGGGGGGGGGGGGGGGGGGGGGGGGGGGGGGGGGGGGGGGGGGGGGGGGGGGGGGGGGGGGGGGGGGGGGGGGGGGGGGGGGGGGGGGGGGGGGGGGGGGGGGGGGGGGGGGGGGGGGGGGGGGGGGGGGGGGGGGGGGGGGGGGGGGGGGGGGGGGGGGGGGGGGGGGGGGGGGGGGGGGGGGGGGGGGGGGGGGGGGGGGGGGGGGGGGGGGGGGGGGGGGGGGGGGGGGGGGGGGGGGGGGGGGGGGGGGGGGGGGGGGGGGGGGGGGGGGGGGGGGGGGGGGGGGGGGGGGGGGGGGGGGGGGGGGGGGGGGGGGGGGGGGGGGGGGGGGGGGGGGGGGGGGGGGGGGGGGGGGGGGGGGGGGGGGGGGGGGGGGGGGGGGGGGGGGGGGGGGGGGGGGGGGGGGGGGGGGGGGGGGGGGGGGGGGGGGGGGGGGGGGGGGGGGGGGGGGGGGGGGGGGGGGGGGGGGGGGGGGGGGGGGGGGGGGGGGGGGGGGGGGGGGGGGGGGGGGGGGGGGGGGGGGGGGGGGGGGGGGGGGGGGGGGGGGGGGGGGGGGGGGGGGGGGGGGGGGGGGGGGGGGGGGGGGGGGGGGGGGGGGGGGGGGGGGGGGGGGGGGGGGCCGGGGGGGGGGGGGGGGGGGGGGGGGGGGGGGGGGGGGGGGGGGGGGGGGGGGGGGGGGGGGGGGGGGGGGGGGGGGGGGGGGGGGGGGGGGGGGGGGGGGGGGGGGGGGGGGGGGGGGGGGGGGGGGGGGGGGGGGCGGGGGGGCGGGGGGGGGGGGGGGGGGGGGGGGGGGGGGGGGGGGGGGGGGGGGGGGGGGGGGGGGGGGGGGGGGGGGGGGGGGGGGGGGGGGGGGGGGGGGGGGGGGGGGGGGGGGGGGGGGGGGGGGGGGGGGGGGGGGGGGGGGGGGGGGGGGGGGGGGGGGGGGGGGGGGGGGGGGGGGGGGGGGGGGGGGGGGGGGGGGGGGGGGGGGGGGGGGGGGGGGGGGGGGGGGGGGGGGGGGGGGGGGGGGGGGGGGGGGGGGGGGGGGGGGGGGGGGGGGGGGGGGGGGGGGGGGGGGGGGGGGGGGGGGGGGGGGGGGGGGGGGGGGGGGGGGGGGGGGGGGGGGGGGGGGGGGGGGGGGGGGGGGGGGGGGGGGGGGGGGGGGGGGGGGGGGGGGGGGGGGGGGGGGGGGGGGGGGGGGGGGGGGGGGGGGGGGGGGGGGGGGGGGGGGGGGGGGGGGGGGGGGGGGGGGGGGGGGGGGGGGGGGGGGGGGGGGGGGGGGGGGGGGGGGGGGGGGGGGGGGGGGGGGGGGGGGGGGGGGGGGGGGGGGGGGGGGGGGGGGGGGGGGGGGGGGGGGGGGGGGGGGGGGGGGGGGGGGGGGGGGGGGGGGGGGGGGGGGGGGGGGGGGGGGGGGGGGGGGGGGGGGGGGGGGGGGGGGGGGGGGGGGGGGGGGGGGGGGGGGGGGGGGGGGGGGGGGGGGGGGGGGGGGGGGGGGGGGGGGGGGGGGGGGGGGGGGGGGGGGGGGGGGGGGGGGGGGGGGGGGGGGGGGGGGGGGGGGGGGGGGGGGGGGGGGGGGGGGGGGACGGGGGGGGGGGGGGGGGGGGGGGGGGGGGGGGGGGGGGGGGGGGGGGGGGGGGGGGGGGGGGGGGGGGGGGGGGGGGGGGGGGGGGGGGGGGGGGGGGGGGGGGGGGGGGGGGGGGGGGGGGGCGGGGGGGGGGGGGGGGGGGGGGGGGGGGGGGGGGGGCGGGGGGGGGGGGGGGGGGGGGGGGGGGGGGGGGGGGGGGGGGGGGGGGGGGGGGGGGGGGGGGGGGGGGGGGGGGGGGGGGGGGGGGGGGGGGGGGGGGGGGGGGGGGGGGGGGGGGGGGGGGGGGGGGGGGGGGGGGGGGGGGGGGGGGGGGGGGGGGGGGGGGGGGGGGGGGGGGGGGGGGGGGGGGGGGGGGGGGGGGGGGGGGGGGGGGGGGGGGGGGGGGCGGGGGGGGGGGGGGGGGGGGGGGGGGGGGGGGGGGGGGGGGGGGGGGGGGGGGGGGGGGGGGGGGGGGGGGGGGGGGGGGGGGGGGGGGGGGGGGGGGGGGGGGGGGGGGGGGGGGGGGGGGGGGGGGGGGGGGGGGGGGGGGGGGGGGGGGGGGGGGGGGGGGGGGGGGGGGGGGGGGGGGGGGGGGGGGGGGGGCGGGGGGGGGGGGGGGGGGGGGGGGGGGCCGGGGGGGGGGGGGGGGGGGGGGGGCGGGGGGGGGGGGGGGGGGGGGGGGGGGTGGGGGGGGGGGGGGGGGGGGGGGGGGGGGGGGGGGGGGGGGGGGGGGGGGGGGGGGGGGGGGGGGGGGGGGGGGGGGGGGGGGGGGGGGGGGGGGGGGGGGGGGGGGGGGGGGGGGGGGGGGGGGGGGGGGGGGGGGGGGGGGGGGGGGGGGGGGGGGGGGGGGGGGGGGGGGGGGGGGGGGGGGGGGGGGGGGGGGGGGGGGGGGGGGGGGGGGGGGGGGGGGGGGGGGGGGGGGGGGGGGGGGGGGGGGGGGGGGGGAGGGGGGGGGGGGGGGGGGGGGGGGGGGGGGGGGGGGGGGGGGGGGGGGGGGGGGGGGGGGGGTGGGGGGGGGGGGGGGGGGGGGGGGGGGGGGGGGGGGGGGGGGGGGGGGGGGGGGGGGGGGGGGGGGGGGGGGGGGGGGGGGGGGGGGGGGGGGGGGGCGGGGGGGGAGGGGGGGGGGGGGGGGGGGGGGGGGGGGGGGGGGGGGGGGGGGGGGGGGGGGGGGGGGGGGGGGGGGGGGGGGGGGGGGGGGGGGGGGGGGGGGGGGGGGGGGGGGGGGGGGGGGGGGGGGGGGGGGGGGGGGGGGGGGGGGGGGGGGGGGGGGGGGGGGGGGGGGGGGGGGGGGGGGGGGGGGGGGGGGGGGGGGGGGGGGGGGGGGGGGGGGGGGGGGGGGGGGGGGGGGGGGGGGGGGGGGGGGGGGGGGGGGGGGGGGGGGGGGGGGGGGGGGGGGGGGGGGGGGGGGGGGGGGGGGGGGGGGGGGGGGGGGGGGGGGGGGGGGGGGGGGGGGGGGGGGCCGGGGGGGGGGGGGGGGGGGGGGGGGGGGGGGGGGGGGGGGGGGGGGGGGAGGGGGGGGGGGGGGGGAATGTGGGGGGGGGGGGGGGGGGGGGGGGAGGGGGGCGGGGGCGCGGGGGGGACCCCCTACCAGGGGGGGGAATATTGGGCTAGGGTGCGGAGGGAAGCTGGGGGCAGGGCCAAATCATTTGGCCCGGGGCTTTAGTGTAATTATCATTCAGGGGTGTTATATTTTGGGTTTTAGGCCGTCCTAGGGCAAATTGTTTGGCGAGGGCTTTGCCCGAGGAAGGGAGGTTCCAGGCAGGTTTTTTATTGCGTTTACGGGCCTCAGGGGGAGGCGGAGGTTCCTCGGGGCAGTGCATAGGGCCGCGGGCGGGAGAAAGTCGCGAGTACCAAGAGGGGAGAAGGTCCGCGGCGGGGAGGCGTGTCGGCGGGTCATCCCCGCGGGGGGCGGTGAGGAGGTGTGATAGAGGGGCGAGACGCCGTGGGCTGTGTGACCGACGGCGACAGAGACGCGGCCCGCGCTAGGAGACTGGGGCGTGGGGGGTGGGGGGCGTCTGAGGGCCGGGCAAGGGGTTCGGCTAAGAGCGGCGGGGGGTCGGGACCGACTCCTCCACCCACACTTTCTCCAACCCAACCCCTTGGCGGTGGAGGAGGCCCGCCTGGATCTGGACACGAGGTTTCTACCTTACCCAGGCATCACCGGCGGGTGACCCCGGAGGTGTATGGTTCCTTGCTCTGTGCTTGATTTTCGTCCCCAAACATGCAGGAGACATAACGCGCCTTCCAAGGCCCCGCGGCCTCCAAGACTGAGGTTTGAGGTGGTGGTTCCCCACCGGCGTTGTCAGGCCCTGGGCCTGGGTGCACCCGGCTGCTGTGGGCAGCAGCGCCGGCCCTGCCCGCGCTTCACAGCGTTTCCGGGAACCCGTGGTCTCTAGCGTCGCCACCAGCCCAGCATCCTCGCGAATTGCACTCCTCCCCACGTTTGCCACCGGTCCATACCCACGCCTCGCCCAGCAGCACGGGGGACACAGGTGTTCGCTCGCCCAATTTTGTATTTTGCCAGTAAGCCTGATTGACCTGTGCGGAATATTCTTCGACTCCCTCACGGATGGAAGGCAGGAAGCGAGAACGCTGACCGGGCGGGAATTTTTTTTCCTAGAGAGAAAAAAGCACTGGCCTTGATTTAGTAGATAAGACTCGAGACCCATTTCGCCACCTACTGGCATGCGTGGCGCCTCCTCTCTGGGCTCAATTTTCCTATTCTGTAAAATGCCATAACAAATGTACCTTTAACGTTGTGATATGAGGAGTGAGAGAAATTTTTTTTTTTTATCTAGCAAACTTTTATGAGAGCCTCAACGTGTGCCCGGTGTGAGAAAAGCTTGATGTGCTCTTGCAAAACAAGAGGAAACACGTTAGATGCGTATTATTAAATTTTTTCTACTTCCATGCACTATCTTTCTCTCTCGAAATCGAATTGGCACCCAGAAGTTTAAAAAAATAGAGCAAAGAATTGCATGGGTGTGTACTGGCACCCAGAGTTGGTCCCCGAGACCAATAGGCTCTTTCCAAATGCCTAGAAAAACAGCCGCATCCACCTTCCGCTGGTAGGGCAAGAGGTGCTCACTGTCTGGCTTACCTGCAGCGCAGTGTGGTGTGTAGTGTTTGTGTGTGTGTGTTGAAGTGGGCTAGAAGTCGGCAGCACCCGCAGAGCCACCCAGCGGGATCCAGCCTGTGAGACCAGAGATCCAAGAATCCAGCACATGCCAGATCCTGCAGACTCAAGTTCCAGCGTCACGCCCCACCGTCCCTCATACGGTCCCTGCTTTTCCTCTGACCAGCTCCCCCTCGCATGAAAAATTTATGTTGAAGGTCTCAATCCTGCCCATGTCCCAGAAACTTGACCGTTAAGACTCCCATATCGCTGAAACCGGTTTGGGCCTCAGTGATATAGCTTCAGCTGCGGACTGAAGTCCCCGTTTCGTTTCCGTCAAGGGCATGTACATTGGTTGCGGTCACATCCCCGGTAGGGTGTGCAGGAGGCACTGGTCGATGTTTCTCTAGCTCTCTTTCCCCTCTCCCTTCCTCTCTGTAATAAAATCAATAAAAGTACATTAAAAAAAAAAAAAGACTCCCCCATAGTCCACATAAGCCGTTAGTTGGGACACTGCGGGGCCTTCACTACCGGTGCCCTGGAGCGTCATCCAGCGTGGGAGTGGGAGAAAAATGTGCCGGCCATTGATAAGAAGGCTCTCCTTCACTACCCCTGCTCCACCTTCCAGGTACTGTTCTTGCTGGCCTGTCTGTTTAGGTACAGACACTGGACAACCGTCGGTCCACCCAAATAAATAACCAAGAAAAACAATTTAAAATAAAAAAAATAACTTCCTTGCGCACCCGCGTCGAGTATAACAAAGACTCGCGCATCAGCAACCAGGTGGTCGCGGTGAACTCCTTGACAGTAACGTCTTCCTTTTTCAGCCACCAGTTCTGGAATACATTATATTAAGTAAGCTTTGTGATTTAGCTTCCTTGGAGAGAAGTCCAGACAATGTGAATTAAGACAAACTGGCTATAATAGATATGATTTAGTTCAAAACAGTGTCAATTAATAAGCAACCGACTAGCTCCCTTTATGCCTCAAAAGCCCCTGAAGTCCTGTAAATAACATTAAGAAAAGGCATCGTGGAAAAGAGGGGGGGGCAAAGAATATTAAAGAGGTGTCCAGATGATCTCTTCGGTTCCACATAAACATTTCTAATGAATGGCGATTTAAACGTCCCTGACATCAGATATTGCACCTTTGAGCACGTGGGTGTCCCCGTGCTGCGCATGTGTATGGTGTGTGTGTGTTGTGTGTGTGTTGGTTGTTGGTGGTGTGTGATCCAAAATTTCGGAAAAAGCAAAGATCTTTAACAATTTGAAGTGAAAGAGTCATCCAACTGAAGGGCCTTTGGGATAAATGCGCACCAAGGAGCTATCCATTGTGCCTCCTCTCAGACATTTAGAAAGTAAATATTAAATCTGCTATCACAAAGGGAGCTGTTAAGATAGATACTAAGTCTGATAGGCATAAAAAAAAAATAATTAGTAGTTTTTTCTCAGCATCAAACTCCTACAAATAACTCCTTGTAAAGTACACCTTCTGGGCCAATGAACATATGCTGGAAATTATCCTAATTGACTAATTACATAATTACTCATTAATTTATCAGCCATCAAATAAAAAGATATATCAATTAATTTTGCATAAAAATAAGACTGGATATCTCCCCAAAAAAACACAAGAGAGAGGCTGGCTGTAACAAACACAGCAGAGAGGGAGAAAAACAATGTTTGTGTATTTGAATAATTTGCAATAATAATTTGTTCTGCTCTGGGCAGAGATTTTCTTAAGGAAAAACATCCTTGGCAATTAAAAAATGCCTAAAGACCACTAACGACGTGACATAGCGTGCACCAAGGCGAAACAGACCATTTAAATCAATTAGGACTCTCTGATGGAAAATGGAGGGCCTGCAATGACAAAGTACTCAGACATTAGTAATCACAAATGATTTAACATCCATCATTAAATGCCTGACTGGTATAAGGCTTATTTTCCTAAGTCAGCAGGTGCCTGCAACGAAAGTTATCTCTGGGTATCCCAAAGTAGACTTTGGCGAAACAAGAATTCAACACACAATTGGTTGAGAACTTAATTTGACCACCTCTCGGTCAACCTAACTCCAACAAGCAGCCGGTCATTTTAGGGCTCTCCCTAAAGTGGCTGTTGCCTTCCTCACATCCTCAGTTCTGTTGCTCCTTAAAATGAACATAAATGCACAGTCACAACCGTGGTGGGCCTGCTCCTTCTGCTTTGGTTTTCTTCTCCCCTGGTGTCCCTGGTTTCTTTCAGGAAATAATCAAGCCCCTCTCTCCGTCCTAGGCCAAGCGGACAAGGAGTAATTAAGTTCAAGGGAACAAAGTCTAGACCTTGGCCCCCCACCACTGCTGGCCTGCCCTCCGGCGTGAGCCCCGCCGAAGCTGAAACACAGAGTCTCGGGGAAAAGTCTCCCAGTGCTGGCCAGGAACTCCCTGAGATGAGCAGGAAACCTTGCTAAGTTTGATTCCATTCTAGAATAATTGTATTCTTGGCAACATGTCCTCCATGATATTTTGCCAGCAGGGGGCGCTGCCCTCCACTGCACAAGAGTGATGTGAGGTTTGGGAAAAGGTTTCCTAGAGTGTTAGGGCACTCCTAGGAATCCAGGAAATGTGAATTCTCTGATCATGCGATCATGAAAACTCTAATCTACATTGATTTAGAAACCATAGAATTTGTAAATATTTTCCATATTGATAGTTGAAAACAAATCTCAATGGCACTTGAACTGCATTTTCAAATTTCCCCTCTTGGAAATATGAATGTTGCATCTAACAAATATAGAGGAGGCACTTTTCCAAAAGAAAATTGAAAACTTCCTTGGAAGGAAGCCATGACATTATTTTTATGCCACAACCCACTTGTGTACTGATAAATTATTAACATTAGAAAGATAGAATCTTCTCTGTAGTTATTAACTTTTAAAATAATACAATGGTTTATTTACGGTATCCAGAATTCATATGATTCAAATATGTCTGTTTTTATTTTCCCTTTTGTGTGTGTGTGTGTGGGGGGAGTTGTTGTCAAAATTCTGAGATAATCAATCAAATGACTGCTAGCTAGATGTTGGGAGACAGAAAGTATTGCTTTCAAAGGGATCCGCCAGTTAGGCCAGTGGTATTTTTATAGATCAGCAGATTCCAATCCCTCAACTCATAAATTATTGTGTTCCAAATGTTGTTAAAACCACTTCATGGAACTAAGTGGAAATTTCCCATAGGAACAATGTTGTAACAGCAAGTAGAATCCCAGCTGTTCTGGTGATTTCCTGCTTGTAAAGTCCTTATCGCAGCCAATAATGTATCTGATATTTTTGAAGTTTTCCTTTGGAGATCTCTCACTAAACCCTAAAGGATCCTTTTACTTTTCATATTTCCCTTCATGCTAGTTTCTAAAGGGTGCTCTTCCTCTGCCCTCTCACACTGGACCATGCCTCCTGTAATTTGGTCCCCTCTAAGTCCCCCTCCCAGTTGAATGTGGGCTGGCTCTGTGGGAACTAAATTGGACAGATGGCATAAGTTAGGCTGAATGACTTTCCACTACATCATAAAAAGTCCTTGCAACTTTTTCCTCGGAAGCTCTCACTGGGTCGTGTTTTGTGTGTGAGTGTGTGTGCACCGCACTGCGCATGTTACCAGGTGACATGTAAGAAGTCCAATCACCTGAGACATGATAGATGTTAGGAAACCCAAGTTTACCCATATGAAGAGCCACATGAGTGAGTACATGGTCAGTCTGTAGCAATTTCCAACCATTCCAGCTCAGGTAACCAACAAGCGAGTGAAGAAATTGTTTGGACATCCAGTCCAGCTAAGCTTTTCAATAACACGACTGCAACCCTTCTCTGGTTGCACTGCATGAAGACCCTAATCAAAACGCCCAGCTGAGCTTAATCAACACACAGAACATGAGCAATAACAATCGGTTGTTTTTAAAGCATTTCATTTGAGATGCTTGTTACAACAGAAAATAGATACAAGAACATACACCCAGCCTTTCCATATTTTTTCCCCTCTAAATAATTTTTCTTTCTATATTGTGACTCTGCACATTTTTTGATGGTGGAATCAGGCTGTTTATACCAGGCCTTGGGAACCTTTAACACTAGCAGGGCTCGATGCTGGGATGATGTGCCTCATGGTTGGCAAGAAAAGACGTATACACTCAATATAATAACACATTTCTAGTTTGAGTCCAGGACACAGATGTGAGGAATTGGGTGATGTTCTTTCTTGATTCCTGAAGGGCTGGCATTGGAGGACATTTCTGTTCAAAAATTCCTGAATTGGGCATTCAAAAAGAGTGCTTCGAAAAAATTTTTTTCTTAATCATGTGAACTGTTTCAATTAAAGTTTCAGACCCGCAAACAGATAGTTGTATTTTTGTTGAAGAATAATTGAGTGGGTCTTTATTCAAGATAAGAAAAGTGTCCTTAAATTGCCCACGTTTCTAGAAAAGGATGGTGACATCATAATCAGTGCGGTATCTTGGTATGTTGTTTCAGTTCCATTAGCTTCTCTTCACCTAGGCAAATAACACTTTAAAGTGTTAGTCCTTTCACCTTTCACTCACAGATCTTAAAAAATGTAGATTTGTCACTATATTCCATTCTCCATCTCTGCTTTTATTTTATGGCAAGAACATGTTTTATTTTCAGTAGCCCTGTGTGGTCCTTTTGCAAAGCAAGAAATTTCAAGAGTTCATAGACATAAAAATATCTTAAGCTCTTTACTAAAGAAAAATCATCTTCTCTATCAGTCCATATTAACTTCATCTTTCAGATGAAAAAACAAAGTTTCAGATCTTCACAAAGAATGGACTTCATCATAAATAAGTTGGGGACTGTATCGATTTTAATTGTTAAATCCAACCTAAGCCTCCATCTCCAGTGCAGGTAAGCTTATGTGTTTTTGAGTGTTTACTTTTTTTATTTTTGGGAAATTTCATTCAGTCAATGCTAAATGGATGTGCTTTCAGACTGGTGTTCAATTTAAAGCTCTTATTGTATGGTTGTGACCTTGGCTGTGGAACTAAATATTTATGCCTCAAATCTCTCATGTGTAAATGAAGATAATAAAAGAACCTAAAAATTTAGGATATCATAAGGGAGGAGGGGCTAGAAATGGATTAATGATTGATTATGCCTATATCATGATAAATCCCACATAAAAATCCTAAAGCTCCACCCCCTCCAAATTGGGAACTCCACACCCCAACTCTATCATAGCAGAAGCACTTGCTCGCAGACCCCTCCAGAACCTCACTTATGTTTCCTTTCACTGGATAGTCATATTGTAACCTGTTATCATATTGCTTAAATAAACTGTAAGATAGGTGTTTTTCCCTTAGGTCCTAATAGCCGCAATAGCAAATTCATTGAACCCCAAAGAGGGTTCAATGGAACCTCAGATTTATAGCCAATTGTCAGAAACACAGTGATGAACTGGACTGCCATGGCATCTGAGTGAGGAGCATTCTTGTGGGATATGTAGCTCTCAATCCAGGGTAATAGTTCAAGATTTTGGGTTAGAAATGTAGGACATCTAGCTTGTGTCACAGAGAATTGCTTGAGGCCAAAACCCCAACAGATCTAGTGTCAGAAGGTGTTTGTGAGTGTGGAGTAGTGTGGGAGTAAGGGAAAAATACAGGAGAAAAATAATTGTCTTTCCAACTTCAGACAGGACAAGTCCCAGGCAACTTAATAATAGGACTATGCCATTACTGAAATTTAAACATGTACAGTCAATCATAAATCTAGCATAGAGAAATGTTTTATATCAAACTTCTCCTGTGTTTTTATTTTAGAATTTACTTTTTAAAAATCTTTTTTATTCAATTGATGAGAAGAGAGAAGAGATGAGAGAAACATTGACATGTCCCACTAATATAAGCATTCATTGGTTTGATTCATTTTTTTTTTTTTTAATTTACTTTATTTGTATTTTACAGAAGGAAGGGTGAGAGATAGTTAGAAACACAATTGAGAGAGAAACAGAATAGTAAACATTGATCACTCTCCTCCTACACACTCCCCACTGGGGAGTGCCTGCCCCCAACCAAGCTACTATGCCCTTAGACTGAATCGAACCCGGGACCCTTCATTCTGCAGGCTGACGCTCTATCCACCGAGCCAAACCGCTAGGCCATTGGTTGAATCTTGTATCTGCCCTGCCTAAAGATCGAACTGACCCAATACACTGGTAGTTTTTTCACAGGGCCATGCTCTATCAACTGAGCTACCTGGCAGGCCTCTCCTGTGGATTTTATTATTGTTTGTCTCAGGGTACCTTCTTGAAAAATAGGATAATTATCAAATAAATGTTTTAGACAAAATTTGTTACAGTGGCTTGATGACTTCAAATCTTATATTGATTCATTTAAGCAAACAAACAAATGGCCAAATATGATGAAATTCTTTTTAAAAAATATTTTTATTGATAATCAAGAGCAGGGAAGAGAGAGAGAGAAAAACAATCAATGATGAGAGAGGAATCATTGATTGGCTATCCTCCTGCACGCCCCCTGCTCAGGATTGAGCCATGACCTGGGCATCAGGCAGGCCGATGCTCTATCCACTAAGTCCAAACAGCTAGGGCTGATTTTTCTTTTTGAAAAAAAAAAATGGAGTTGGAAAATTGCCACATGCCTGATGATTCAGGGATATTACCTATCGAATATCCATCAAAATCTCACTTCTAGCTTATTCCGCCTTTAATTTAATTTCAAGAATATCTTTAAATTGTAGAAATTATACACATCACACCATTTTCATGTTAATCAGAATTACACGTAAAGTTCGAATAAAATCACAGAGCTAGGGATATTTAAGTGAACTCATGTAGTTGAAATTAAGTGCTGAGTTAATTAATTGTTATTATTAATTAACTTAAAAAATTTAAGTGATTCCAATGAAGAAATTGACATAAATTTTCAGTATTAATTTTTCATTTTATTAGATCTTCAAGCAACTGTAAAGCTTGATAGGCCTAATTCTTTTCCACAGATTTGAACCATATACTAACATAATTATAGTAAGATTTTCATATTATTAGAGTTGAAATCAATTTAAAACATTTTGTCTAATTCCTCTTTCTTTGTGGGCTTTTATAAGTAGAGGATATCTCTTCATTTGGCTTCCTCTTATATAAAACAGAATATCTCGTGAAATAAACATGAAAATATGTACATAACCATCTGATATATATTGCCACCCACCATTTCTTTTTGGTGTTTGTTTTTAAACATAAAGGATTTGAAAAGTAGATTCCAGTTATTCTCTGTAAACAAACCATCACAAACACAGTGCTTAAAAAATAATTGCTTATTTAGTCCAACAAATCTATAAATTGGGCATTTCATTGGACGCTCACCTGTTCTGGTCTAGTCTAGATGGTCCTTTTCTAAGATGCTCATCCACCCATACTGGCAAGCTGTACTAGCTTTGGCTGATT
>JAJQQW010001635.1:0-22732 GCA_025583905.1 Ia io | reverse complement strand
ATACTTACAGGGGATTGAAGGCTCCGAAATTCTGTAGCCGCTTGCTGCTGGCGGTACCTGCCTTAGTTGGTTTATTCTGCAGGCATACTGCACATTTTAAAACAAATATAAAAAGAAATAAAACAATTAAAGGAAGTCAGTAATAGTTTACCTATAAATGGCCATGCTGTTGTCAGGCATGTTCTAGGTGTCAGGGAAAACAAGCAGGAACATCAGAACAAACCCATGGGAGCTTAAAACTCCCATGGAAGTGACAGGTAATTTAAAAAATGACTGAAAATTTCACCTACTATTGAGCCAGTGATAAGTTACTTATGAATTACAAAAAACAACCATGTGTTTGGGGATCAGATAGTAAACAAAGAGAGATGAGATTTTTTATTTTTAATAAAACGTTGGGTTCATGGGAAGGTTCTCTTAGGATGCTGATATTTGAGTAAGAGGCACCAGGGATAATGGTGGGAGGTTCAGGGAAAGCAAAATTTCAAGTGGAATATCTGGGAGGAGGGCTTACTGAGGGGGTGAATGGGAAGTGCAAGTGGCAAAAGGGGTCCTGGAGGTTTTGGGTGGCTTTGCTTGAACTTGTTATAGGAGCATGGCAACAGATCCAATTGTGGGCCTGAGGAGGAATGAGGAGGAGCAAAAGAGGAATTGGGAGAGAAGACACATGAGGGCCTTCTACGTACCTTTTGCTACTTTTTTTCTTATCGCATACAGTAATGGCTTTATTTTAAAATGTGAGTTATTATTTACAAAATCACCTTTTTTTGAAGGGGGTGTTTATGTAGTGCCCAATTATTGTTGTGTTCGGTAAAGCTATTGATAACATTTTTTAAAGGATCACTCGGGTCATGACGGTTATAGATTTAGACTTTTTGGAAACATAAGGTTTTCGCTTTTAGTGGGGAGGAGGTCCATTTTAAAGAAATTTTGGGGATTCCCACCCCCCCCATGTTTTTGGTTTTTTTGCATTCATGGGTCCTAATTTGTTGCTTTCTAATTTTGCCATTCTTTTTTTTTGGAAGTTTTGGCCATTTCCTTTGCCTCCACCTAGGCTCAAAAAAAATTTCTTTTCACAGACAATGGGGGGGACTACAGATGGTCCACCCACCCTTTTAAATAACAAATGGCGTAAAAAAAAAACTGTTCACTATTGCAAAATGGTGGGAAAAATATGCTTGGAAAAAAATTTCCCAATTAGGAATTGGTCCTTATTAATTTTATTGGTTACCCCCTTTTCATTCCCCAGAACACAATTTATTTTTGCTAAAGCCACCCACCATGTTTCCCTCTGAGAGTAAGATGCATGGATATGTAATTTGGGGCCAGAGGGCTTGGGAGGGATTCTGTTTTAGGTAAGTTAGGGGGGGGGAAACTTTTGGGTGGTACCAGACATGTTTTGTGTTTTATTTTAGGTAAACCAAACTTAATATTTGGGTTCTTTCTTTGATAAAAATAGGGGGGGAGGGGGGGGCGGGGGGACACCCCCCCAATTTTGACGTCTTGTGCAACAGGAATATTAACACTAAACCCTATGATTGGGCTCCCTAAAGGGTCTAACTCTTGGAGTGAAAAATTATGGGAAATTGTATTTGAAATCAGCGTAATGGTTGAACAACTTAATCTGGTTTCCCCATACTTTTTTTTCATTGCGTTGTGGGTTTGAGAATTTTTTTTACATTGTTTCTTGGGAGGGTTTTGGATTGTTCTTTTTCTTGCCAGGGCATGCATTAGTTTTTGTTTAGGAGGTTCTTGTTTCCCAATCCACACCCCCCAAAGGGTGGGGGTACATCCAAAGTCTCCTTCACTATGGGATTTGTTTTGGCTATTTTGACTCTTCCCCCATTAAGGTTTTATTTGTGGACCAGGCGGAGTTTTTTGTTTTTTGAAATTGTATGTAGAACAAAAAAACTTTCATACCTATGGCCGTATAGCAAAAAGTTGGTTTTCAACCAGGGGATATTATTGGGCCCTCTTTGTATTGGGATTTGATGAAAGCCCCCTTCTCCAAATAACATATTGGAAAGCTAACAGTGCCACCCGGTTTTGTTTTCTTTCCTGTTGGATCTCTTTTTGGTTGAGGGGAAAACCCAAAAACCAAACCTGGTCTTTTGAGGGTTGGTCATTTTCCCAAAAAAAATTTAGGGGGATATTTTAGGCCGGGGGCTTTCCAACTCCTCACTAGGGAGGCTGGGTTTTTTGTTCGTAGGTGCTTGCTATGTTTGCCTCCCTATACGGAATAATTTTTTTTTTCCCCATTTTACCCTGTAGGGTTGTTTTTTCGGGGACTGTTCAGACGTTTGGGAGGTCTTTTGCATTGATGTGTGGGCTCTATCTGGAGCCAAGGGGGCCACCCTTGTTAAAGGGGGAAGGGACCCCTGCCTATGTTATATGTATTAAAGTGGGCAACTTCTTAGATTACTTTAATATTTTTCAGGGATGAAACTTTAAAATCGGCCCGGATTTGTGAGCTTGGAGGAGAAAAGGTCTTTTTTGACTAAGTTTTGAAGAGTTTGGAGAAAAAGCAAAGTTCTGTCAAAACCTTAAACTAAGGACCCTTGATGTTTTTTTCAATTCTGTATAATGGTTTGTTAGGTTTTCATCAACCTTACTGATTAACACGTTTTGTTCTGATTGATTTAAAATTTTAAAGGTGGGGGTGCTTTATTATATATTCTTTCTTTTTTAACTGGGTCAAAATTTTTTCATATCAACAAATAAGATGTAGCGAAAGAAATAATATTTGGAGAGGGTCAGCAAAATTTGGCTGGTTTTTTTCTCACCCATGGTGGATTGGAAGGATTTCTGTAAATGTCTAAGGGGAATTTACTTGTTTTTACTTTGGCATTTTCCAACGGGGAAATTTTATAAATTAGAGTTTTCATTATGTTAAACTTTTGGAAAATTTTCCATACTAAACTTTCATGGAGGCTTTGGGAGGGTTCTCAAAAAATCAATATGTTTAGTTCTTCTACAACATCAAGTCCAAAGTTATTTTTAGGGAGGATTTTCACCAACTTCGCCCCACTGACCGGGTTTGGGGTGAGTTCCCAATAATATGAATTAGGGTTTTGGAATTCTGTATGCTTGATCCTTTCCCATTGTCACCTATTTCTAAGTTGTTTTTAAGTGTTAAATTTTCTGTTGGGGGGAGTAATACACTTTGGGTGGAACAAATATTAAATATGTGTTATACAACTTTTGTATACTAACAATACTCTCCTGGGTGGGTGTCTTCTAAGTTGCTTCTGATTGGGGGAGGGCCACCTTTTTTTTTATGGATAAAAGTTACTCTTCTTTATATCATTGGTCACTTAAACTTTTTTGTAATTGGTATGGTGTTTTATTCTGGGGGGGAATTGTTATCCCTAATTGGGGTGGGGTCTTTTGGGGGCTTTGATAACCTGAAAAGGTGAAACTCCTTCTTTTTAAAATTTGTTGGAAAAAACTTCCTAAATTATTGTAAAATTGGAGTAGGAGGGACAGAGAAGGATTTTAGATCTGTTTCATTCCTTCGTTCATGAATTTGTTTGCAAAACCCCTGCTAGCCCTTTTTTTGGCCGTAATACTTTATTATTGCTGGGGCATCATGCCCCTTTATTACTTACCCGGAATGTGTTTTACACTTTTGGTTTCATAGAGAAACCCCCCAAAACCCCTGTACTCCCTTAGGAGGGACTTTTACCCTTTTCCCAACAATTTTTTAATTTTTTTTTCCGCACTTTTCTATCCCAGGGTAAAAACACCCAAAAAAATATAATTTAAAAAAAAACCCCCTTAAATTTATATTTCCCTGATTTCTTTCCTTAAAAATAACAAGGCTAACTTGTACTAACTTTTTTAGTAAAACATAATGGAGTTAAATAATAATGTAGGATAGGTACATAATTAGCAAATATTATTAATTAATAACTAAATAATGTAAAAGTTACTAATGAAGTTATTTGATATTATAACCTTAGAATATAATTCCCCCCCCCAGTTTTGTAGTTTTGAAGGTGAGAATATATAGAGATATAACCAAGAAATTACAATTTTAACCAGAATTTACCCACCCCACAACTGGCCCCTGCAACATAAAAGTTGTTTTTATTACCAAGAGGTTTTTACACAGGTTTTTGCGGCGTTATTAAGAAAATATTTAAGAGGGTAAACAATATGTGCCTTTTATAATTTATATTTTGTTAAGATATTAAAGCAAAAGTGTTGGGCTAAAAGGAAAAAAATAATTATGGTGTTTTTACTGCGTTACTTTATAGTTACTTTTTGGTTTAATTTTTAATTCGTTCAATTATGTCTTCAAAAAAAAAAATTTCCCAATGAAAAAAATAGATTGGTTTATGAAATAGACATTTATTGGTAATGTCATATTTTATTTAACTAAAATAAAACTGTCCCTGAATTATATTGTAATTAAAATAAGAATTACTTCCCTGTGAATTCCATTTAAAAACATTTACATACTAGTGTTTTAATTCTGTTAATTATTTTTAGGTTTTTTTTTTTTTAATATATTTTACACATATTTAATATAAAGAGAATAACATTTTTTTTTTTAATATGATAATGTATAAGGGGGGAAAGGTAGATGATCTTATTGGGGGGCAAGGGAAAATTTGTAATTAAGATTAAAATTATGGAATTGGTTCCTTTAGGTATTCCCCTCTAAAAATTAACATATGGTTCCCCTTGGGGGGGGACAATGAGGGTTGGGGATATTTGAGGGGTAAAATTTAGGGTATTAGGGCACATTTTTATCAAGCTATATATCCTGGGCCTTAGTTTTCCTGTGGGAATAAGAAAAATAAAATGGTAATTGGTGACCTAAAAGTGGTGTTTAAGGAGGTCAAATTTTAAGGCCCCAACAAAACAAAAAATTTATTTAAACATGGGTTAAGGGTGAGGGGGTAATTAGGGGAGTGGCAGGAAAAAATTAGGGGTTAAGATTTGACTTTTACCATATGGCCCCTTTTTTATGGTAAATAAATTTTTGTTTGAAGGGGGAATTATAACTTTTATTTGGAAGCCATTGGGGGGGGTATTTTTTGGAGAAACCACAGTCTTTTATCCCCCATATTTTAATTTATTGAAGAGTAAAATATTAATTATTGTTTGGTTAAAGAAAATTTAAAAAATAATTAGTGGGTTATATTTAATTAGGTAAGAATTAATTTTGGGTAACCCAAAGGGGATTTGGGGATTGTGATATATTTTCTTAACAACAACAGTTAAAGGGTATTGGCTAGTTTCTTTTCAAAATGTTTATAATAATATTTTTTTATATAATCTTCAAACATTTAAATCCTTTATAATTATAAAAAAAAGTTTATTTTTTTTTGTGATTTGGGTTTTTATTAAAGGGGGGGAACCTTCCTTTTTATTTAAAATCCTTTGCATAATTAGTTTATTTTTTATAAAGTATTTCTATTTTCTGTTCACACGCTTTTATTGGGTTTTTTGGGGAAGTTTTTATTGAAAAAAAATAAAACCTTATAAGTCTTTTGGGGGCAATTGAAATTTGATTTTATTTCTCTCCCCTAATTTTTTTCCTGCCCTTTATTTAAAATCCTGAAAAAATACCCCTTATTTCTAAAACTTTACGGTATTAACTTTAATTGGGGGGAAAAATTTAATTAATTGTAATTTACTATTTGGAAGGCTAAAGTTGAAAAAAAACATAGGAACCAAAAATGCCAAAAAAATTTTTCCCTTATGGGGTTTTTTTTTTTTTTGTCCAAGAGGAAAAAATATTGGGTTTTAGAATGTTAAATTTCCCTCAATGAATATATTTTTTAATAAGTCTTACTAATAAAAAATTAAAGCTTTTGTAAATAAAGGGTGGACCCTTCCATGGGTTTAAATTAATTTTTTTAATTTTTTCCCCCCACCCAACCATAATGAAAATAATGTTTTTAATAAGGGGATATTTCTTTGTGTGGCCCATTTCCCAAAATTGGTAATAATAAATTCAAATCCCAATAAATATTAACTCCCTATAAGGTTTTTAAAAATTTTATTAAGAATGCCCAACTATAAAATAGGGATTTTTAAGAATAAATATTTTGGGGTAGAAAATTGGATTAAAAAAAGTAATAACAATATACCATAAATGTATTAACCAAAAAGCTGAAATTAAAAATTTATTGCAATCATTTTTGGAGAGAATATATTTATTCCAGTTTAGTTCTTTCCTGTTACAATGTTATTAGGGGTCTTTTGAGGTAACTTCTTGGAAAAAACCTTCAGGTAATTTATTAGGTATGAATAGTAATTTTTCGTGATTTGTACATTTTTGGTTGTGGGGGACAACAGTCAGATATATGGATGTGGGTAGTTTAGGAAATCTTTATTGCTGGGGCTGTTTGCTGGCCCTCATCAGGGGACAAAGGCTTACTGCAAATTTTAACCCATTCTGGGAAAAAAGAAAAAAAAATTAAAACAAGATTACCCTCACAAAATTTCCAACTAACCACTCAAAACCTCTTATGGCAGGAAGATAGACAACCACTTGTGGTATGGGAAATTTTTTCCATTGCTCTCTTATACCACTAGGAGTAATTTACTTCCCCAAAATATTTGGACCAATTGGGATAAATCTTGACTCCTTAGGGGGGGATTATAAATCCTCTTTAAAAGTAAGCAAGTCAGCAAGGGGAAGAGTGTTTGCACAGCTGGGAGGTCTTTTTGCTTCCTCTCTTGATAATCCTTTTTCCCCAATTCCTTTTGACGACAGTTGGATTAGCTCATAAAGTGGGGGGTGAAGGCAGGGTCTTTCCTTGAAAACATGGGGCCACTACCCTTGGCTTTACAATTTGTCTTTATTTCTTTGCTTGCTCTATTGTTGGCCTAGGGAACATAATTTAAATAACTGGTCACACGGGCTTTTTTTTTTTTGGACCAGAATATGGGATTCTTGTGGGGGGCAGGGTCCAGGGGGGGGGGGACTCTTTTCCTAACTTCTCCCCAGGGCTCCTTCTTTTTCCAGGGATTTATTTTACTCTTTCCACCTCCTCCCTATAATTGGTGCCTGAAAAAGCCCCAGGGCATATATTAGCTTGTTGGGGGGCTGCCATTTATGGGGGGGGGCACAGGGTACTTCTTTGTCCTATCTGTTGTCTCTTGCGGCATCTTGTTTCCCCTTTCAAGATTCAGCTACCTCCCCTGGTTTCATCTCTTTGGGGGAAAACATTCTCTCTTAGGGAAGCTTGCAACCTTGGGACCCTTCAAGGGAACTGGGGGGGGGGACTATATTTTTTTCCTCAAAGGCCTCTGTAAGGTGTCCCCCCCAGCCCCCCCCCCCCCCCCCCCCTTTTTTTAGTTCCACAGCGCCCTACCCATTACAACAGCTTTTCTGGGGTCCACCACTTTAGTATTAACAGGTGAAATAAGGGGAAAATCATTTACAGGTGTGAATCTATTTGGTTTCTTGATCCCGGCAATCTCTCGACCCCACTAAGATTGTAAAGCCTCTTTTTCATGGGCTTGGGAACCACAAAACTTTTACTGGGATTCATTGGTATTTTGCAGGCCGCCCAGGTAATTGCAATTCAATGGGGGGGCCACTTTTGGTGTTCTTCATTTTACTTTTACCAGGCTTTTGGCTGAAGGAGCCCTGGGGACCGTGTTGTAGAAGTGGGAACAGGGGAAGGGACATTGGGATTGGGTAGGAAGGGAGGGATAGGGATAGAATGAGTGTGTTCTAAAAAAACGAAAACAAACCCACATTTCATTTTTTTGGTGGAGGAGGTGTTACATACAAAAAATGGTGGGATGGGGGGGGGGAACCTAGCATGGGAGAGTAAAGACCTTGTTGGATTTTCCAGTCATTTTTTAAATTACAAATATTATAATTTTTATTGGAATTTTTCCACAGAGATAGGAGAAGGGGAGGAGGGGAGGAGAGGAGCCAGAAACATCGGATCGGGTGAGAGAGGGGAGGTGGAGAACCAAATCGGAATTTTCAGCGTTTGCCTCCTGCACCAACCCCCCCACCGGGGTGTTTATATTGCCCGCAACCAATGTAAATGTTCCATGGGGGGGGGTGACCGGGAATTTGAAAAACCCCTTGGGGGGGGACCTTGCCAGTCGGTTCCGCAGGGGGGACCGGACGCTCTTTATCCACTGAAAGGCCAAAAAACGGGGTTTTTTGGGCTTGTTGATTTTTTTCATTTTTTTAAGGTCCAGATTTATCTTCCCACTAGCTTCTGGGAAAAGTACTTTAGGGCAAAATTACCCACCCCATTAACGAAAGCAGCAAAAAAGTGGGTGTCAATAAGTATTTTTTATAGGGGTACAATTTAAAAAACCCTGATGACCCAGGGGAGGAAAGGGGCCCACCAACTGCTTAGGAATTTTTTGGGCAATGCCATGATTTCCCTTTTAGAATAACCTATTTAGGGGGCATTAGGGGTCTACATTCTTACAATTATCTAAACAAATGGGAGAGAGATTTGAAAGAAATTGTTCTATTTCTATAATCCAAATCTTAACTATTGGTCCTCCTCTGGTATTAGTTCAAATCTGAATTCATTTTATTCTCGACCCAGTATTATTTCCTTGTTAGTGGGTTACATAAAATTACTAATGGATTCAGGGGCAATGGAAGGTCATGGTTTACTAGAAGGCTGGGAACACATGGGAACCTTAGTACGCCAACCCAGTCTTCACAGGCCTAAGGGGACAGACAAAACAATCTTCCTGTTTTTCATCATTGGGACTCATTTTAAGTATGCACCAGTATTGATAAAAATTAGGAAATATATATTATAATTTAGAAATTAATTAAAAAATTGTTATACAAAATTAAATGTTTCATTTACTTAAAACTTAAGTAATTCCAAAATATGAGAATTCAATAAAAAATTACCCCAATTATATTTAACATTTTCTAATTCTTTGTTTATCATATTATAGTTGTTATACACCTAATTCATTAAAGATATTATAACTTTATTATATTTATCTTATGTATTAAAAAATTATGTTAAATCCACAATTTTTTTTACAATAACAAAATTATTGATGGGTGGGGGATTATCGTACATTTTATAAAACGACTGGGGGTGGGGGGAACACAAGAATATTGCCAGGGGGACCACAAATCTTACATTTTGATTTAATGTAAATAAAATTAAGAACAATTGATTCAGTTCCATAAATAATCTTTCCAATTCAATTTAAAAACAAACAGTAATCCCAATCTCAAAATGGGGCTTAAAACGGGTACATATGGGTTCAACCAAAGGGAAAATATATTCCCTTTATACAATTTGGTCCTTTTATTCCAATACTTTGATTTTATTGTGATGTATTTTAGGAGGAAAAGGGGTTTCCAAAAAACATTTTTGGCTTTATTGTTCAATGGACCTTGGAGTGGGAGGACCCATTAGGTTTTGTAAATTTGAAGTTTGATAATTATTCTCTAAATCCCAATTTCTAACCACATATCATTGGACAATCATTATAACATTAGGAATATTTGGCCAACTCGTTACAATTTAAAAATATAATTTTCTGGACTTAATTGGCAACAAAAAAAATTCCCTCAATTTTTCAATCAGGGGAGGGGGCGTGTGGAGGGACCCCCAACCACAAATTATTCTTAGCAGAACAGAAAAAAATGTGTTCCCAGCTGTTTGAATTTTTGGGGACCTTTTAAAATACTAATCTAATTATTAACCACCAAAATCTATATTTACAACAAACACTTAAAGACTTTTTCTTTTTTAAAAAATATGGGCCTGTGTAAATTCCATTAGAGTTGAAATCAAAATTGTAATTTTCCAATTAAACCAGCAGGAATATTAACCAATTCAAATTTTGCCTTTTGTTTGTTTATAATTTTTTTATCTTTGCAAAGAAAGAAGAACAAAACTAAGGGGAACACCTAAATATTCAAGGGGGTGTCCAATTTTTCCCTCTGACGGATTTAAAATTTTTATCCTATTTAGGTGGGGACTTTTTCATTTTGAGGCTAAAATAACCCCTATTAATTCTTAACCTAGGGTTGCTTTTCCCCCCCGACTACCTCACAAGAAACAAAAACTGGAAAGAAAATCTAATTACAAAATGGGTACTAGAAATAAGGGAAGGGGGTATAGGTCAATAATATTAATAATTTTTTCTGATAAACCAAATTGGAAAAGTTGGGGGGAAACTTTAAATATCATATAATATACTTAAAAGCAACCTAAAACTTACCCACTTTTTACAAGCTCATTCAATGGGAAAATAATAATTTTATCAAATAGCTTTTCTTCATTGTAATTCTTAACAAATCACTAGGCTTGGGCTTTTAATGTTCTAACAATTCTATTTCACAATTGTAAAACATTTAAACTTGGTATTTTTTTTTATAGAGATCTTTATATCCAATTAGGTGGGAAACCAAAACTTTGTATATGTTTTTGAGGGGAAAGATGTGTTCTCCTTTATTAGTATTAGAATCACGGTGGATTTTATTCCACTTGGTGATTCAAAAAAGGATTTCAAAAGGGACCACACTCTCCCCAAAAACATACCACAAAAAGGAAATGGGAAATAGGCTTTTTTTTAAAAGTTTTGAGGTTGTAAGGTTGGTCTATTTTAGGGTAAACGGTGCTAAGAAACACTCTTTAGGGGGAGTTTAAATGTTAGAAAAAAGAGGGAAGGTGAATTTTTTTTCACCAACAAAATCCAATCAGGTGGTCATAAATAATATTGCTGCTTTACTGGGATTTTTACCAATGAAAAGGCAATGGGAACTTGGGATTGATTGAATATTGGAACTATCCCCCCAAATGGCTTCAAGGTAGGGTTAATTTGAGGGAACTTGCACGTCTTTACCAAGTTTTAAATTAGGGCATTTTTCACTTGGCCGCTCAGTCTGAATTATGTTTTCAGAAATGTACAGGGGTTTCACAACCTGGTTTTTACTTACCAGGGGACTTTAAGGGGGACTGGTTAAGAGGGCCAGGCCAAAAAAGGGGCTCACCTTGGGGAAATGGTTATTTGTCATAAGCGTTTCCGGCAAAGGACGGTCACGTCTGGTGGGTTTGAGGTGAGCGGAGGGAGGAAGAGAAGTAGGAGGCCACAGGTTCTTTTTCCATGTTGGAAATTTTACATTTAGTTGTTTTTATTAAAAAATAAAAAAACCCACCACAAAAAATACAAATTAAAGTTTCAAAACCACCAATACCAAAAACATATTGGTAAACAAAAAAACAACTTGTTTTGTTTTTAAAAGTTTGTGGAAAAAAATATATTTCTGTTGAAAATATTTTTCTAATAAATTAAAAGGTCTAGGCAAAAAGCGAAGTGGCCTAAGAAAAGAATAATAGAAATAAATTAAAATCCTTATTTACCAGAGGTCCTTTAAAGATGCTTACCTTACACGATATAATAAAAAAACTTCCTCCTTTTAACCCAATTTTTTTTTTTTTTATACAAAAAGCTAAGCCTAAGGTATAGAACAGAAAGGCAGGTGGGGGGGTCGGCGTTGCCCGGGTGATGGGGGGATTATAATTACCAGGTTACAGGGGGGGGCAGGTCGGGAAAGGTGTGAGGAAAGGCTACTTGCTATATTTGGGAGGGCTTTTTCAAGCCCTGAAGGTCTTGCGCCAAAAAGGCCATTTGCAAAATAAGCCCCTGAAGGGTAGAGGGGAGTTGTTGGGCTTGGAGTTGTGGTCGGGGGGAAATTTGGCAATAAGGGGAGGGGCCGGCCATGGCTGGGAGTGAAAAAGTGGATCCGAAGGCAGGTAGAATCGATTTTGGGGTTGGAGTGGCTGGAGGATTGCATAGTTCAGGAAGAGGGGGGGTCCGATTTTCCATTTGAGCAGGCTTGATGGAGGGCGGGGGGCTGTAAGGGAGGGCCACTCATGTAAAGGGGAAATAGAGGGGGTAGGGGTGTGAATCAGTGAATCTGTAGGATTTTTAAAAAAAAGGCATCCTTTCCAATTGTATTGGGGAGGCCGGATGCGCAAAAACAAACTGTCTTTTGGAGCCCACCAGGGGTCGAAACCCCCAAAGAAGGTTGAACCCCCAGGAGGGGAAGGTGTTTCAATGGGGGGGAAAAAAAGGGAGGAATACCATATGTAATTTACTTTCCAAACATTAGGAGAATTTAAAATTATATATAAATAAAAAAATCCCTATTATAAATAAAAAAAAGGGTGTTAATTATAATGCAAAATCGGACCCGACAATCGGGACAACACCAGAACGGGGGGGGGGGTACTGGTCGTCGGCCTAGTGATGTTTTGCAATTGGACCCACCCCTGGGGGGGGCAGATTTGGCTAATGGGCCTGGGGCCAAAACGCAGCAAGGCCATATAGGTGGGGGTCCCATTCTTTCCTGCTCCGGCCGCAGGGGCCATAAGGCTGGGTGCGGAAGTTGGCATGGGAGGGAGCGAAGGCGGGCCTTGCTGGCCTTCAGGTTGTGTGGGACTTCCCCCGGAGAAAAGTTTGGACAATTCTGGGAGTTATGCCTTCCTGGGATGGAGGAGAGGGTTGGCAGGGGGGCCGGGGCTTGAGGGGGGACCCTTGCCCCCAGCATTGTATTTCATTGCACCACCAAGCCTTCTAAGGTATAATTAATATTAAAAAAAAGAAAAAAATAAAACGGGGGTCCTTTTTCTGGATAGGGGGGGGGGGACCTTGTCTTTTCCTTGGGTTTTTAAAAAAAAAATAATTTTTAAAAGTTTTCTTTTAAATTTTTCTATCTTAACAGGTTAACATTCCGTATTTATCTCTTTATTAGTTATTAGTTTTCAGGAAGTCTAACAGTCATAGGTAGGATTAGATAATTTTTCCACCAATTTTTACTTTTACCCCAAAGATTGGGAGCCTTTTGTGGAGGGGGGGGTAGGAAATTAGAGCAAGGTAGTGGTGGAAAAACCAGGGGGGGGGGGTAACACAAAGGGGGAGGTTCACAGGGGGGAGGGGAGAGGATGTTTTGCGTGGCAAGCTTTTCGGCAGCTGTTGGTGGGAGAAGGCGGGAGAAAAAGGGGTGGGGGGAACTTGTGTTTGTGGAAGGAAAGAAAAAAACTTTCCAAAAACCCCAACAAAACCCACCTGCCAACCAACTGGGGAAAATGTACGGGCAAGCCAAAAACAAAGGGAGTTCATTATTTTATTTATGGGTATATTTTATTGGGGTGAACCATTATTACATTTTGCCAATACTTGCATTTGTTCGGTTTTTCTCAAAGGTTACTATTACCCCAACCAACCATGATTGGAGTAATTGAATTGTGTTATGGGACCCGTTGGGGGCAGCCGTTTAAATAAAAGAGGTTTTTTTTTATTGGTGTTCCACAGAAAAAAGGGCTCAGGAACAACCTGGGTTGGGACGGGGGGGACGATGGGGACAGATGGGGGCTTTTAATGATCGGGGTGGGTTGGGTGGGACTCCTAACAACTTGGGTGATCTTGTAATAAAATAAAAAATACTGGTTTTAGGACAGCCAATAAAAATGGTCCGTTTATAAACTTCTCCTGTTTCCCGCCTTTGAAACTTTGACTTTTGGTAGCCACAATTCTCTGGAAGTTCTTAAGAAAAAAACAGGGAAGCCTTGAAGTGGGGCCTTTCCATCCTCTTACTGCTTTGGCTTACGGGGTATCAAAGGGGGCGCTTTGGTTGGGTTTTTCTGAGTACCTTGACTTTTTGGAAGGGGGAAAAAGTGGAGAGATGGAAAATAAAAAAAGTATTTGTATTTATTTTTATTCTTGATTAGTTTAAAAAATTAACTGTTAGGGGGTAATAAAAAATCACTTTTCCCGTTTTACCATATTCCTTTGAAACATAACCTTCCAACTTCAGGCGGACAATTGTATCTTTCTGTTTGTGGGGGCCTTGTGGGGACTTTGAGATTTCCTAATAGGAGTATCTTGTGTTTCAGAAAAACTTAAATTTTGGGGTGAAACCACTCTGGGATCCTGTTGGGTTATCGGGGGCGGGGTTTGTTTCTTAAAAAGCAAAAGGGAATTTATGATGGATGTTGTTTATTTGGCTACTTTGGCTTGGGTGCTGATGGAAGATTCTATTTTTCAATTGGACCAAAAAAAAAAACAACCAATTTAAGGGAAAATCATTTGCTCCTTCCACTTTTTCTTATTTCTTTTGGGCCATGAGTGGGGGGATGGGGTTTTTAGTTAATTTTAAAAAAAACTTTTAGGAAAAGGAGGGGGGGGTACTTTCGGATGAATTACACAAAAACCCAGTCGATTGGACCCTGGCACTCCTATAAAATCAGGGTCCTGTGACGGTTTTTTCCAAATAACAAAACTAAATCTTCTGCGTTTTCCGTACCCTAGAGGGGGGACCTACATACAAATTGGCTGAGGAAGGTTGCTGTTTTTTCTCCTGTTTTCTAAAAATTATTTTTTTTCATGGGAGCTATCTCTTTTTTCCCATTATTTCCTTTCAATTTTTCTACAATTAAAAGATTAACAACTTCATTAAGAAAGAAATATTTTTCTAATTCTATGGAAGAAGACTCTGCCTTCCATATTATTAAGATCCCATTATTGTACGAGCCAAAACTATTATTAGTTTTATTTTTTTACTTTGGGATTTTTAACTGGCCATTTAAAAAGGAAAAAATAAAATAATCATTTAAGTAGGATATATTTCTTTCAAATGGAAAAAGGGTAGAAAATTAGGACGCCCTTTAGTGCTGTTAAAACAACCTACGGAAAAAAAATCCAACTATTTTTGTGGAGAAAAAAAACATTTATTAATTTTCTTTGATCTTTACACTTTAATTTGGATCTCTTAAATGTAGAGTAACCTAGAAGTTTTTTTTTTGTTGGGGGGGTGAGGGGTGGGGGCGGAGCTTGATTTTTGTTAAAAATGGGGGGGGACAGTGGAAAGCCAATGAATCAGGTGTGGGGCCCCCCTGATTTCCTCCCTTTCTTTGGTGGGACATTGGCTGGAGAGAAAGAAGGGCATGTGTGGGATTAATAACGGGGGGGGAGCAACTGGAGAAGCAGAAGGGGTTTGCTTGGACTGGCTTTTCCTATATTGGCACCCTGTGGGGGAAAATTATTAGGCATAGAAAAATAATTTGTTGGTCCAAAAATCCTCTGGGTGGGCCCCCACCTCGGGCCTAAATGTTACAAAATTGGCAAGGTGCGGGGCATGTTCGGAAAGCGAAAAAAGCAGAGGGGGTCCCAGGGGGCGGATTTCTTAACCAGAGGCCTCCAGGTCAGTAGCTTTGGTAGGGGACTTTTTGGGAAACTTCTAACTTCTTAGTTGTTTTTGGTTGTTTTCTTTTTTCTTTTCTCCTTTCCATTTTTGGGTTTCCTTTCTTCTTTTCACCATGGAAATTTTTCTTGTTTGAGGGGTATCTTTAAAAACACAAAGTGTTCCTTTAGTCTCTGGATTTTTTCATTTTTTCCCGTATTTTTTTAAAAAAGAGTTTACGGTTCTTCCCCCACTAAGGGTTTTCCTTTTTCTGCCCTAAAAAAACTGTTTTGGTCCCACAAATTCATTTGTTTTTGCTATCCTTATTCTTTGTCTTTCTCAAACCCTTCCTCCCTCCACTGCTTTGTTTTTTCTTTTTCTTGCTGATTAGTCTAAAAAGTTTCTTTTATTGGCATGTCAACTTAATGTTTTTTAAATTACTTTGGTCCATACTTTTTCATTAGGGTAGGTAGTCAGGGTTTTTAATTATTTCACCACCTTTTGTTAGTACAAAAGTTTAAATTCAAAAGGCTCAGGGGAAAGGGGGGTTTTTATGTAAAAATGGAAAACATAGTTGCTTTTCAGATTTTCATGTTAAAAAAACTTTAAAACCTTGTACTTTTTCTTATTGGAAGGCATGGAAGCTATGGTAACCCAACAATTTGCTACTTAAAATAATTAGGCAGATTGAAGTTGATTATGGTATCCCTTATTGGGGATTTAAAAAGAAGGGAAATTTAAAGGATTAACTTTAAGCACATTCCATTCTGGGCTCCTAGAAGGTACTGGCTTTATTTTTCCAAAACTTTTACAAAAAGTACACGGAGGACCTAGTAGAAGGCACCGGTATATTTTTCTAGATGATGGCTAAATTAATTTGTTCTAGGAAAAAAAATTAATCTTAATTTTGGGTGAGGGCTTAAACTTCAGGGCCTTAATGGTTTAGTTCATTTTTTTTCCTTCTTTTCCCCATTACTGGGAAGATTCTTTGGGCCAAACCCCTTGGCCTATGTGCGTTTGCTGAAAAAACTATTTTCTTTCTCTGTGGATTTTTCCCAATATTTTAATTTCAGTGGGGGCTCCAGTTTACTATTTTTTAAATTTTCCTTTTTTCACTTCTTATTGTTTTATTTAATTTTACCTAATAAAGTGTAAAACTCCTCACTTAATAAACATTAATAATTTCTGAAGTTTCTTTACTCTCCTTCCTGGTGTCAAAAATAAACAATTACCTTTTTTGAAAGGATAAGAAATACAAAAATTTTTCTTCCTTAAAGTAAAGTTAGAAAAAATGCCATAATGAGATTGGAATTAGGAACTTTTTCAAAAAGTGGTACCAATGAAGTTATAAAAAAAGTGGAAAAACCAAATTACTAGTTCAATTGGAAGGATAGGGGGGGGTTAAATTTCATGAATTCTATTTCAATTGATTAGTGCTTATTGTTGTTTCTTGGGAGGCCCAACACATCGTAACCTGGTTTGGGCTATTTTGGGTCTTATTGGGCATAAATGGGGAAAGGCCAAAGGTGGTCTGGGTCAATCAAGGGGAGGTTAGGGGGGGGGGGGGGACACACTAGGATGGGAAACACCAAAGGGTTGTACGAATGGCTGGTAATCGGGATTAACCCTTGCCTTTGTGCCTTTGGCAAGTAATGTTTATCATTGTTTGAAGTTGACCAGTCCACCCGTGGTTAGGGCTTTTTCATTTTTTATAAGGATTGGTCCCCCATGCTAGGTTCGCACGGGGGCCCAACGGTACTTTAAAGGTTTTAGCCCTTCAGGGCGAGTTCATCTTTTTGTTGTAAGGATTTGGCTGATGCCTTATTGGGACCACAAAGATTTCATGTGACCTTGCCAATTCCAACCCCATTTTTTTTCCCTTCCCACGTGGAAAAAAAAAATAAAAAGTGTCTTTCCTATATATATTGCCTCAAGAATTATGTTAATTTTTCCCAAAAGACTGGTGGTTATCTCCCCCTGCTTGCGCCACAGTGAGTTAAAGCTTATTTAAAATTTGCTCATAACTCCAGCCAAAATCTTATTTTCCTTAAAAGGCCACAGTATAGTTATAATGGTTGTTTCCATTTTGGTTTTGTTCCATTTATTTAGGGGGGGGGTGCTTTAGAGGGGGGGGCCTGGTGCTGAAAATTTTTGCGCCATGGGTGTGGGGGGGGGGGGGGTTGTCCCCTTTCAAGGGCCCAGGGACCTTTGCACCTTTCCAAATTTCCAGGAGCTGACAGGGGGGGATTGGGTTTCCTTTTACTTGGACGGCTTAGGGCCCCATTTCCCTGTGGGTTCTTCTTGCTTCTCTGTGGGGGCCCGGGGCTGACTTTCCGCTGCCGCTTGCGGTGATTGTGGAAAAAGCCCCCCCACGGCCGAATATTTTGGCTGGTCCACCTACTTCTGGTCTGCAGGGGGGGCCTTTGGGGGGGCTCCAACGTTGGTGGGTGGGCGGTGGGGGGACGGGAAAAAAAAAGGCCCACCACCCCCGCCGGGTCTGCTTCTTCAGCGGCAGGCTCCACAGGGCTGGAAAAGAAAAAACTGGGGGGGACTTCCAGCAGGGGGGCTGAGGGGGGGATGGGGTGTCATTTGCCACCTTAGTGGGGGCTATGGGCACCCCCAAACCATCTTTGTGGTACCGCATGGAGGGTCATTTTGCATTATTCCATTATTCATTAATTTATTTAGAAATAGGATTTAAAAAAATCAGGATTTTTGAGATTCGAGGGGGCTTAAGGGTGCCCATTGGACTGATAATTGCAACTTCCTCGGGGACAAATGGGGGATCCCTTTTTGTGGGGGCATTTATGGGGGAACCTTATGGTTAATTTATAACCACAAGGACTTAATGATTCAATTTTTTCAAACTTCTTTCTGAAGGTTCTTCCCTTAATTACCTTGAGGGGGTTTATCCCTCAATATCAACTTTCCTGGTGGGATTGTATCCTGTGCAAGGGCTGTCTATAAAGGTTTTCAATTTTTTGCCGTCTACCCTAGATTTGGGGGGGGGGGTGGGGGCCTTTCTAAGGTATAGTGGGGGGGGGGTACTGTAAAAAAGCAGGAAGCTGGGAATTATCAATTAAATTTATTTTAATCGACTTTTTTTTAGTCCCACCCTTTGCTATGCCGGACACCGGGGGCTGAATTTTGGATTTAAATAAAATAAAAATTTTCTTACTTTTGGGTCTGGTCAAAAACCCCTCATCCCTCCCCTTTTTTTTGCACAGTCAATTTAACATTTGCCAGGACTAATAAGGCAAAGGCTAAAAGTTTTTTGCATTTTTTTCTTTTTGTTACTTGGGGGTAAACTGTAAAAATGGGGGGGGCACCCCTATGTTTCGTTCCCTTACTCCAACAACACTCCACACTTTTATTAAATGGGGGGATAGTGTTGGGAGTTGTGGGTGTATTTTCTCATATTATATTTTCTAACCACACATTTTCACATTAGGTCTAAATTTGGGGGAGTGAAAAATATTTGGTATCGTGCCTGGAGCTGTTCCGTCTGACTTTTTTTAATTTTTGGGTTTTCAGTTTTTATTGTGTTTTTTTGTATCTTGTTAATGGATTAAAATACAATATTGTGTGTTTTTAACCCCCCCATCTGGGGGGAGGTCTGTACTAATATTAGATTTACTCCTTTTCTTTTTTTTATTTCATTTGGGGGGTTTTTTGATCTTACGATACTACCAAAATACCTTATGTTTGTGGGGTTTATGTGTTTCCTAATGGGGGGGAACCCTATTTTTTCCTAAGTGAAGGATTTTTTTATATTTTTCATATGATTATTCTTACTTTTCCTTCTTGGTTAGGGGTAGTTCGGGAGCTTGGTGGAGGTGGGGGAGGCGGTTATATTTCTACTTTTATGTGAATGGCTTACTCAGGGATGGGGACACGGTGTCGTTGTTATGGAGGAATGGCTTATACATCAAAAAACAATACACAATTTTGTTAAATTTCATTGGGGGTGGGAGTGGAGGGATAAGACAATTTTGCATGTCGTGTGGGTGGGAGGCTTCACTGGATGGCGAGAGAAGAGTCTTATGGGGTGTACCTCTTTTTTTTGTCCATCAACCACTCCCCCCTTATTGGGGATCAAAGTCCGAAAATACCCTAGGGTGGGGCATTTGTTTTTTGGCCCCTATTTGGTGATGGGGTTTGGAACCATGGGGGGAAACCTCTGGGTTTTTCATAGGGGTACCAGGGGGGTCCCACCTTACTGGAAAGCCATGTAGCTGGGGGCTGTTTTACGGGCATCTGATTTCAAAAGATCCTCCTTCCCATTGGCTTCCCCTGAATTTTTCCCGTACCCAATTATTAACTTTTCCTTCCTTATCCCCCACTGGACTGGTTGTTTTTCTTTTTTCTTTTGCGTAAGGGCCCCTTTTTTAAGTTCTCTCATTTCTTCCAAACATACCCTTAAGATGGTTTCTTAAAGTGGTCCTAGCTTCCTCAAACAACCTTTTCTTTTGTTTTCTCTGTGTCTAGTGGTGGTTTTTAGCCTATTAGTGTTGTAATTTTGTTTTTGCTTTTATAAGCCTTTAAAAATATTAGGAAATTTTTTTAAAAAAAATTCTGAGGGGGCCCTGGGACCCCAAACCCAGAATTTTTAAGGTGGAAATTCTGGGGGTTTGGGGTGATTCGAGACCTTATGAAAACCAAGAACGGTTCAAAGGGTTTTTTCCACCAGTTCCAATTTTTCTGCGGGTCTGTGGCCCAACCATACGTTGGTTTCAGGAGTGGCTTTGGATTTTCCCACCAGGTTTGTTGTGGGGGGCATTGCCAGGAGGCCAGCTGATCCAAAAGATTTCTCTTCCATCCAATCGACTGTTTTGGGGTTCTCTTTCTCTCTCTCCCACCTCTTCTCTTCCTCTTTGGAAAATTGAAATTAAAAATATAATTTTTTAAATTAATAAGCAGTCCAAGGTGATTTTAAATCGGGGTTAGAATGGGAAAATACACAACTGGGGGGGAAACAAACCAGAGAGTCCTTGTTACCCTCTTTTTCTCAAAGGTTTTTTTTTTTCCTCCCATCTGGCCCCACAGAAAACATACCCAATTTCCTTCCATATCAACTTCTTTTTATTTAGATTTGCTCCCAATGTCCATTAATTTTCTTCTAGGGATAACAGGCTCTCACCACTCTCCGGACTTTTTTTCCAACTTTTTTCTTTCCGGTTATTGGGGACATTTTGCCAAAAAATGGTATGTCCTGCTGGCCCCAACCTGGGGGTGGTTATTTTTTTTATTAGCCGGGTTAACCAGGGGGGACCCTTACCTCTTGGTCTTATCAAATACCCCATATTGTTTTCTCTCGAAATTTCCTGTTTTTCTATTGGGGGAACTGTTGCACGTATCGGGGGGTTCTCTGGTAATCTTAAAATTTCAAAAAAACCTACTTAAGAGGGGAGGGGGGTTACATCCCTTTTACCCTTGTTCAGGTGGCTCTTCTTTCAGTGACCTATGGTTCAATCAATCGATGAGGAGTCCCTTTGGACTTCTCTTTCTTTTTTTGCTGTTGGGAAGGGGCTGTCTTATATTATCCCAAGTGGGGTCTCCAGCAAAAACCCCCAAAAACCCCTATAAAAGTGAATTTTAAAAATATTGATTGGTTCTGGGGTTTCCCTACTTGAAGAAACCATTAAAATTCAGGATACGCTGCATCGGAAGTAATAAAAAAGCCGTGGTGATTAGTTTAATTTTTATTAAATTTTTGCTTCCAGGGTGTGATTTTCCATGTTACCAATTACATTCAAGGTGGGGGACAAAATAACCCTCATGAAAAAATGTGGGTCCACTTCAACAAATAAAATTCTTATATTGAATAAGTTAAACATTTCCCCTGGGGAGATGGACCAATGCTTCACTTCATTACTTTAGGGAGTAGGTGGGATTAGTTAAATGGATTTTTATTTTTTATTATTTATTTTTATGTAACTCCTCCACACAGGGATATTTTTTATTTTTCAGTTGGCATTTTTAGAGGGGAAGTGTGAAAGAAAGCGGGGGAAAGATAGAGAAAAGGGGATAAACATGGGAACATGGGGACGCGTTTAGGAAAAAGGGGAGATGTAGGGGACCCACATTTGCGCCTCCCCCACAATCTGGGGACCAGGGCCCAAGACCAGGGGGAGATCAGAATCAATCCTTTGCAACCCCACGGTATGTGAGGCGCCTTCGTATGGGGGGGTATTCGTAATTAACAGGCAAAAACACTTTTGGTTACTTTCAGGGAACTTAACCATACGCTCCACACCACTTAATGCCATGCTGGGCAGGGGGGATTGGTTTTTAAATGGGAATTTTTATACAAGTTATCCAGAAGGAGTTTATAAAGGATACCTTGGATACGGTTGGTGATAAAAAAATAGGAGTCAAAAAAAATCAAATGGGAATAAGGGGACAAATGTGGGATTGTGGGACTAGCTTTAGGTGAACTTTGAAATTGGGGCTGATATAGGAGGGGCAGGAGAGGGTAAGAATGGGGGAACCAGGGGGGACCTAGTTATTCACCCAAAAGTTTATGGGGATAATCAAGGGACGCCCAGGGGAAATAGGGTAGGAGGGGAAAAGCATTACACTTTGGATTTATATATTATTATATATATATTATATATTCATATTTAATTTATATGTATTTAAAATATATTAATTAATTATATAATTATTTTTGTTTTAATTTAGATTTTTAATTGGATTTTTTTGGTTACACAAGAGGAGGAAGCGAGGGAGGGGATAGAGGTGGTCAGAAAACATTGGCAAGGGAAGAGGGGGGTGAACTGAAAAAACAATCGGATTTCAAGCTGTCTTCCCTGCCTTGCCACCAACCCCCCCCACTGGGGGGGGGATGTGACCCGAACCAAGGTTACCAATGGCCCTTGACGGAAATAAAAAGGGGATAATGAAAAAACCCCCTGGGGGGAAACCCCTGGAGGTCGCCAGTGGGGGGGGGCGGGGACGCTTCTTTTTCTTCCACTGAGCCAAAAACCGGTTTTCGTGGCTCTATTTTTTATAAATATATTTTTAAGATATTTTTTTTAATTTTGATTTTTTCCCAGGTTTCCTGTGCTTCAATTTACCTTTTTTAATGTAATGTTTGCTTGTTAAGTGTTGTGTTTTAGTTAGACACAGGGATTTGGTTTTACCTTTCTAACAAGCTTCCACAAGGTGGCGGGGGGGGGGGGGGGGGGGACCCAAGGTGTGGTTCAGGGGGGACCATTAATTTTGGGGGGGAATTAAACTGGCCTAAAATAGCAGGTAAAGACAAAAGAAGGGATCTGGGGGAATAGGGGAAATACTGGATTTGGGGGGGGCGCTCATGGCCATTATTAGCAGGAATAAAATAGTTCACTTTGGGTTCTTTCTGCTCAAATAACTGCAATTATCTCTGGGGGGGACTGGGTCCTATGGCCTCCCTAATGGGGTTTCTCTGCTTCCCATAATTCCCCATATATTTTTGTTGCATTAGAAATTTTTCCAAGAAAAACAATTTTAAAAAAAAAAAAATCACTTTATAAATTCCTTATTGTTTCAAATAAGTTGCATTTACATATAACCAACCAGTTTGGC
>JAJQQW010000610.1:0-2500 GCA_025583905.1 Ia io | reverse complement strand
AAATGGACCTTATTTTGGGCAAATTTATTTTTTTTAAAAAAAGGGAATAATAATCCAAAAAACCCTTCAGGAAAATTTTATTAAAATTTTTTTTGGAGGGGTCCAAAAATGTGGAAAAAAAAAAATGGTTTTTTTTTCCCCCTTTTTTTGGGAATATTAAAATTTTATGTAAAAAAAAAAACTTTTTTTTAATTTAAAATTTTTTTTTTCCTTTTTTTTTTTTTTTATTTTTGGAAAAAAGGAATTTTTTTTTTAAAAGTTTTTTTTTTTTTTTTAAATTTAAAAAAAAAGTTTAAATATTAAAAATTTTTTTTTTTTTTAGGAAAAAAAAAAAAAAAAAACAATTTTGCTTTTAACAATATTTAAAAGAAAAAAAAAAAAAAATTTTTTTTTTTTTTGGTTTTTCTTTTTTTATTCTTTTCCTTTCCTTTAAATTTTTTTTTTTTTTTTTTTAAAAAATTTTTTTTTTATTTTTTATAAATTTTTATTTTCTTTTTTTTTTTCCCCCTGGGGATTTTATAGGAAATAATTTGTTAAATTTTTTTTTTTACCAAAATAAAAAAAAATTTTTTTTTTTATTTAGGCAGGGGGGGAAAAAATTTTTAAAAATCAAAAAGAAGAGTATTTTTTTTCTTTATTTTATATTTTTTAAAATTAAATTTTTAAAAAATATGATTTTAAATTTTTTTTTTAAAAAAATAGGAAAATTTTTTAAAAAGGCCTTTTTTTATTTTTTTTTTTTTTTGTGTTTTTTTTTTTTCCACTGTTTGGGGCGGGGGTTTTTAAAAATTTTTTTTTTTTTGGGAAAAAATTAAAAACCAAAGCAAAATTTTTTTTTTTAGAATTTTTTTTTAAAAATTTAAAAGAAAAGGATGAAAAACAAAAGGATTTGGGCCCACTTTTTTTTTTGGTGCAGTTTTTTTTTTTTCAAAAAAATTGTTAATTAAAAAGGGGTTATTTAGGGGGGTGGCCCCCCCTGGGGTTTAAAACCCCCAGGGGGGGGGGGTGGGAAACTGGAGGAGGGAACCTTGTTCCCATTAATTGTGATTTGTGGGGGATAATCCAACCTAAAAATTTTTTTTTTTTTTTTTCTAAGGGGAAAAAAAATAACCCCCCTGGTTATTTTTATGTGTCAACTTTGGGCAAAAAAATTATGTGCTTGGTTACCCCCTTATTTTAAATAATTTTTTAATTTTTGTTTATTTTTGAAAATTTTTAAGTAATTACGGGGTTAAGGGGGCCAAAACTGGGTCCAAATGGGGCGGGGGAAATAATTTTTTTTTTTTTTGCTGGGGGAATTTAAAAAGGAGGAAAAAAAATATGGTGGGGAGGGAATTAAAATTATTTCCAAAAAAATGCTTTTTTTTTTTGAAAACAATAAAGGTTTATAAATTTTTTTTTTAAACCCTTAATTTGGTTTTTATTGTTTAAAGTTGAAAATCCCATTTTTAATTTGTTTGAATAAAAATTTAATAAAAATTAAAAAATTTTTGGGAATTTTTGTTCCACCCAATTTGGAAAAAAAATTTTCCACTTTTTTGGTGGGCCACCACTTTTGTTTTTGGAAGAGCCTGGGGTTTTTTAAAAATCTTTGGGGAAAAATCCTTTTTTGGACCCCAGGATGGTTTTTTTTAGGGGGAAACTTTAGGGCATCATCCCGTTTAAACTTTTGATGTTTTACCATTTTTTTCACGATTTCCTGGGTAACTTTGGTTATGGACCAAAATTTTAAGGAAGGTCTTCAAAACTAAGTGCCTTTGAATTTTTGGAATCAACCCAAATTTTTTTAGTTTTTGAAGGCCAGATGATTTTTCCTCCTTATCTTTCCTTCTCTTTTTCCCACATAAAATATCAAATTCCATTATTACAAATTCAGGATTTCAAAAATAAAAAATTCATTAAAAAAAAAAAACATTTTTAACCAGGAATTGCCCCTGGAAGAAACCAAAGGGTTAGGACAATTAGATTCTAAACGGTTTATTAACTTTGGGGCCATTTTTCTTTAATTTTAGGCTGTAGGCCAGGCAAAAGGGGGGGGCCATATTTTGAGCGGAAAAAAAATTTCCTTTGTTCTATATGGGAAAAAAACATTCAGGAGGTTTAGCCAAAAATGTTCTGGTATTTTCATAACCTCCTCCAAAAGTGTCTCGAAAGGGGGAATTTTTTGTGCATTTGCCAATAAAGGGATGGGATTGTTTTGAATTCAAAGTCTTGGTTAATAAACAAAATAATCTACAATTTTAGGGAAAACCTGGGGAGGGGAAAATTTCTAAAAAAACTTCTCTTTTCCAGTTTGTTATTTGGTATTGAGTTGTTTGGGAAAGGGCAAAAATTTTTATACCGTAATTTGATTGAGTTATTTGTAGAGGCAAAAAAGTTTAGTACAGAGGGGGAAACTTTAGGGACTTTTTCATATATTTTAAAATGGGCCCACGAAGGAATGCAAAAAAGGATAGGATTTTTTAATTTTTTTTTTAATTTTTTTTGTTTACAATCGAAA
>JAJQQW010000241.1:10000-18272 GCA_025583905.1 Ia io | reverse complement strand
TGCCCAGAAGGGTTAAAGGCCAAGGCCCCCAATTTTTTTGTTTCACCTCCAAACGGACCAATTGGAGGCCAGCAAATCAGAAGAAGAAAACAGACACAGGGGCCATTGGGTGGTGAACTGGGGCGCGGTGGAGCTTAAAGAATGGGCGTCCCCCCGCCCAGGTGAAGGCCTCTGGCCCATCTTTTTCCCATAAATTTGGATTATCCCCTGGGAAAGGGCTGGATTGGATTTTCTTGCCCCGGAGAAGGCCAGGCTGAGGAACCCATCTTTCCAAAAAGAAGAAAAGCCAATGGGGGGAAGATCTTTGGCCTCCCAGCCCCACAAAAACCAAAAACCCCTTTTCAAAAGGGAAAAGAAGAGGTGGGAAGCTTCAAAGAACCCCCTGCCAAAGGAAAACCCAAATTAACACCCTGCCAATTTTGATCTAAGCCAGCCCCCCCAAATTTAATGATGAAAACGACTTCCGAAAAGGATCTGAAACTTCACCCCAAAAAAAAACACCTATTATATCTCCAAAAAAGACTGGGATTTGGGGGTGTTTTGGCAAGGGAAAGTTTCTGTGTTTTGTTTTCTGAGAGAGACTCTGGCAGTGCCCCCAGAGTACTAACAAAATGCTCCAGTAGAAGTGAAAATGCTCACAAGACCTTAATTTTAAAATGTAAAAACCCGTAAAAAAAAAGGATAGGGAACAAGTTTTTAATCTCCTAAGAAAAAAATGGTAAACCGTAAATGAAAAATGTAATAGAAACATACTGTTTAGGCTTAATGAGTTAGGGGAAAAAAATCCAAGTAATCAATATTAAAAAACAGGAACCTTAACCTATTTAGTAGATGTGGGAAAATGCATTTCTTGGAAAAAAATTGAAAAGAGAACAACAAAAGCAAACAATACAATTTTTGAATTCCCACCCTTGACTTCCCCCAAAGTATTTATCAAAACCAACAAGACAATAAAACGGGCAAGGGAGGAGGCCCCAGGGGTCCCCCCCCTTGGAGGTTTTTTTTGTTTTGTTTCACTGCAGTGGTTTTGGTTTCCAACCACCGTGGTGTCCCCCCCTGGCAAAAAAAACCAACAAAGCCACTTAAGGAAAATGTGTTATGAATTCATATTATTTACTTACTTTTTAATGAAGTAATAATTAACATAATTGCATACAAGTTTCTTGGCTTATGCGGAGAGAGTAAGGATCTAATCCCGCAGAGCTGCTTGAGGTTGGTTAACAACAGGCGAACTACTCCCGAATTGTCGAATTAATTGGAGGGGGGGGGGGCGGCGCCTCTTAGTTTTTTCCCCAATTTCCGCAAAAGGCCCTGTTGCAAAAACATTTAATACATATTTTGTTTAAGCGCTGGTTAAAGGAACCCATGGAGAGATTTCCCGAAAAAGCTGGCCCCGCTGTGTAGGAAAACGGAATCTTCCTGCGGTCCCGCCAAATTTGTCTGTTTTGGATCAACACTGTCTCTCCCCCTGTGGAAAAACGAGTGGCCTTCCTAGTCCCCCCATCGCTCCCCACTGAACAAGCACGGTGCAGGGGCCCGCTGAGCAAAGGGCTATCCGGCGGTAGGGCAGGGGTCCCCCCACACGCCAAGGATCACGGTCCCCCACCTCCATTCTTTCCTCTGAGGAGCTTCCCGGGAAACCATGAAAAAGCAGACCAAGGGTGATCCCCCCAACCGTTCAAGAGGTTCAAACAGCTCTTGAGGGGAAACAGTATTTTCGTGAAGATCCCCATGGCTGTTAAGTCAAGCCGGCTGGGATGCCCGTCCTTTTGGGTTTTAGATCACATCCCCTATGGGCCAAAATCCCCCCCCCCCCTCCCCCGTCCAAACCCCCACTCCATATCCCCCCCGCCAATGTTTACCCCCCGCCGTCCTCCCTAATACCCCCCCCTTTCCCCTTCATCCCCCCCTCCACCCCTCCAACCCTCCCTCCAAGCCCCCCCCCCTACCACCCCCCCCCCCACTCCATCATGCCCTGCCCCCACCACTTCCCCCCAACCACACTCCCACCTGCTCCGGCCTCCCCCTGCCGCCCCCCCCCACCCCGCGCTCTCCCGCCTCCCCCCCCCCCGTCCCATCCCCCCCCGCCCACCGAAACACCCCCCCCTCCCGCTCACATTTCTCCCACCCCGCTCATCCCCCCCGCATCACAGCCCAACCCACCCCCCCCCCCCCCTCCCCCCCCTCACCCCTCCCTCCCCCCCTTCACCTCCGACCCTCCCCTTACCCTACCGCCCCCCCCCCCCCCAACTCCCCACCCCCGCCCCCCCCCGCCCTCCCCCCCCCCCCCCCCCACCGCCTCCCACCACCCCCCGCCCCCCCCCACTCACCCTCCTTCCCACCCCGACCCCCATCTCCCCCCCCCTTGCTGCTTCGCCTCTCCTCCCTCCACCCCCCCCCCCACCCCCGCCACACCCGCCAGCTCCCGACCCTCACCTGCTATACCCTCCACGACCCTCTACCCTCCCTCTCCCCCCCCCCCCCCCACGATGTCCCCGACACTCCCATCCCCCTTCTCCCCCCACCTCCCCCCCCCCCCACCCAACCAACCTCCCCCCACCCCTGGTTGCTCCCCCTCCCCACCCCAACCCCCACCTAGCCCGCTCTCCCTAGACCAACCAAGGTGCACCTTTCCCTCACCCCCCGCCCATCACCCTCCCCCCCCCCCCCCCCCCTCCACCTCCCCCCCCCGTTATCCCCCCACCCACCCCCTAACCCTCCCCTCCCCACAATAACCACCCTCACCCCGCTCACCCACCACTCCTCCCCCCCCTCCCCTCTCCCCCACCCCCCCCGCCGTTTCAGCTCTCGACCCCCCCCCTCACCGCAACCTCAAACCTTCCCGACCCCTCCCCCCCCCCCCCCCCCCCCCCCCAACTCCCCACCTCTCTCCGCCTGGCCTCCCCCCCCACGCCCTCCACCACCCTTCCCCCCGTTACTGCCACCCCTCCCCGCTCCCACTCGCCCCCTCCACCCACCCAGCCCTCTCAACCCCCCGCACCCCACACCGCCATGCTCGCTCTCCCCCCCCCCACCCCCCCCAACATCCTCCCCCCTCATCCCCCCCTCCCCCTACCACTCGCCTCTCCACCCCTTCCCACCCACTCCCCACCGCCCCCCCCCCCCTTGACCTTCCGCCCCCTAACAACCCACCACCGTCCCCCCCTCTATCTACCTCCCTCCCCCACTCCTCCCCCGCACGCTCGCCTCCCTCCTCCCCCCCCCCTTGACCCTCGCCCACCCCGTCCCCCTCGCCCCTTCTCCCGCCTTTCACTCCATCCCCCCATTATCCCTGCGCGTGCCCTCTCTCGCCCCCCGTCTCCTCACCTGCCCCACCCCCCCTCGCCACCCCACTGGTCACACGCCCACCCTCTCCCTCCCTAGCACCCCCCAACCCCCCCCCCAACTCTCGCCCCTACTTGTCATTCCCTTCCTCCCTCTGCCCGCCTCGACCTGCCTGCCCCCCCCCCCATCCGACCCATTGCCACTAACAAACCCAGTCCCGCCCCTCCTCAACTACCCCATCCCCCCCCCTTCCCTACCCCTCCCCCCCCCCCCCGGTACACCTACTCAGCCCCCCCTCCCCCTCCCCCTCCCGCTCACCCTACGACCCTCCCCGTCCCAACCCCCCCCCTCCCCCCCAACCATTTTTACCCAATCCCCAGGTACCATCCCACCCCGCCCCCACCTATGCCCCATTCACCCACCCCCCCCCACCCCCCCCCCCCCACCCCCCCCTCCCCCCCCCCCCTAACCTTCCCCCCCCCCCCTCACCCCCCCCCACACCCCCTCCCTTAATTCCAACCCCCCCCCATCCCCCGTCCCCCAACCCCCTCTCCCCCCCACCCCCCCCCCCCCCCCCCCCCCCCCACCCACCCCCCCCACCCCCCCCCCCCTCTTCCCCCCCCCCCCTCCCCCCACCCCCCCCCCCCACCCCTCCCCCCCCCCCCCCCCCTCCCTCCACCCCCCCCCCACCCCCACCAACCCATCCCTTCCCCCCCCCCCCCACACCAATACCCCGCCCCCCCCCCCCCCCCACCCCCCCCCCCCCCCCCCCCCCCCCCCGAACCCATCCCCCCCCCTCCCCCCCCCCCCCCCCTCCACCCCCCTCCCCCCATTCCCCCCCCCCCCCCTAACCACCCCCTCCCTCCCCCCAACATACCCCCCTCACACCCCCCCCCCCCCCACCCCACCCACCCCCCACCCCCTCACTCCCCCCACTCCCCCCCCCCCCCCCCCCCCCACCACACCCCCCCCCCCATCCCCCATCCCCCCCCCCCCCCCCAATACCCCCCCCCCCCCCCCCCCACCCCACCCCCCCCCCCCCCCCACCCCCCCCCCCCCCCCCCACCCCCCCCCCCCCACCCCACCCCCCCCCCCCCCAAACCTCCCCCCCCCCCCCCCCCCCCCCCACCCCCATAATCCCCAAAACCCCTAATCACAAACCATGCCCAACCCCCCACCCCCCCCCCCCCATCACCACCCACCCCCACACCCCCTCCTCCCCCCCCCCCCCACCCCACCCCTAACCCCCCCCATCCCCCCCCCCCCCCCCCCCCCCCCCCCCCCCCCCCCCCCCCCCCACCCCCCCACCCCCCCTACCCCCCCCCCCCCCCCCAACCCCCCCTCCCCCACCCCCCCCCCAAACACCCCCCCCCTACCCCTTCCAAACCCCTCCTCATCCCCCCCCCCCCCCCCCCCACCCCCCCCCTCCCCCCCCACACCCCCCCCCCAAACCAAACCCCCTCCCCCCCCAACCCCCCCCACCCCCCACCCCACCCCCTTTCCCCCCCCCCCCCCCCCCCCCCACCCCCACCACCCCCCCCACAACCACCCCCCCCCCCAACCCCCCCCCCAATTCCCCCCCCACAATCCAACCCTCCCACACCCCCCCCCCCAAATCCCCCCCCCCCCCACACCAAAACATCCTTCCCCCATCCCCCCCCCCCCCCCCTACACCCCCCCCCCCCCCCCCAAACCCCACCCACTCCCCACACCAACCCTCCCCAACCCCTCCCCCCCCATCCACCCCCCCCCAAATCCTCCCCCCCCCCCATCCCCCCCAAACCCCCCCCCACCCCCCTCCACCCCCTTTCCCCCTCCCCCCCCCCCCCCTCCCCCCCCCCCCACCCCCCTCCCCCCCCCCCCCCCCCCCTACCCCATAAAACCCCACCCCACCTCCCAACCCCACCCCCCCCACCCCAATTCCCCACCCCCCCCCCCCCCCCCTAACCCCCCCCCCCCCCCTCACTCCCCCCCCCCCCCCCCCCCAACCCCCCACCCCCCCCCCCCCCCCACCCCCCCCCAAACCCCACCCACCCCCCTAACCCCATCCCCCCCTTATACCCCCAAATCAAAATCCCCCCCCCCCCACCCTACCCCCCCCACCCCCCCCCCCCATACCCCCTCCACCCCCCCCCCCCCCCACCATTTTCCCCCCCCCCCACCAAACCCCCCCCACCACCCCCCCCCCCCCCCATACCCCAACACATAAACCCTCCACCCCCCCCCCCCCCCCCTCCCCCCCCCCCACCCCCACCCCCCCCCCACCCCCCCCAAACAACACCCCAATCCCCATCACACCCCCCACATATCACCCCCCCCCCCCCTCCCCCCCCAACCCCCCCCCCCCCATAAAATTTCAACACCCCCCCCCACCCCCCCCCCACCCCCCCCCCCACAACCCCTCCACCCCCAACCCCACATACGTCCCCCCCCCCCTCCCCCTCAACTCCCCACCCACACCCCCCCAAATCCACCCCCCTCCCCCCCCCCCCCCCCCCTCACCCCCCCCCCCCCCCCCATAGAGCCCCCCCCCCCCCCCCCCACCCCCTCCCTCCACCCCCCCCCCCCAACCAACCCCCCACCCCCCACTCCCCCCCCACCCCCCCAAACACAAACCAAAAAACCACCCCCCCCCCCCCCCCACCCCCCCCCAATCCCAACCCCCCCCCACACCCACCCCCCCCCCCCCCCCCCCAACCCCCAAATACCCCCCCCGCAACCCACCCCCCCCCCCCCCCCCCCCACAAAAAATAACAACCCCCCCTCCCACCTACAAACAAAACCCCACCAAACCTCCCCCACCCCCCCCTAGCTCCCCCCCCATAACCCCCCGTACCCCACCAAATCTAATTCCCCCCCAACCCCCCCACCCCCCCCCAACCCCCCCCCCCCCCCCCCCCCACCCCCTACATCCCCCCCCACCCCCCCCCCCCCCCCCCCCCCCCCCACCCCCCCCCCCCCCCCCCCCCCCCCCCCCCCCCCTCCCCCCCCCCCCCCCCCCCCCCCCCCCCCCCCCCCCCCCCCCCCCCCCCCCCCCCCCCCCCCCCCCCCCCCCCCCCCCCCCCCCCCCCCCCCCCCCCCCCCCCCCCCCCCCCCCCCCCCCCCCCCCCCCCCCCCCCCCCCCCCCCCCCCCCCCCCCCCCCCCCCCCCCCCCCCCCCCCCCCCCCCCCCCCCCCCCCCCCCCCCCCCCCCCCCCCCCCCCCCCCCCCCCCCCCCCCCCCCCCCCCCCCCCCCCCCCCCCCCCCCCCCCCCCCCCCCCCCCCCCCCCCCCCCCCCACCCCCCCCCCCCCCCCCCCCCCCCCCCCCCCCCCCCCCCCACCCCCCCCCCCCCCCCCCCCCCCCCCCCCCCCCCCCCCCCCCCCCCCCCCCCCCCCCCCCCCCCCCCCCCCCCCCCCCCCCCCCCCCCCCCCCCCCCACCCAAACCCCCCCCCCCCCCCCCCCCCCCCCCCCCCCCCCCCCCCCCCCCCCCCCCCCCCCCCCCCCCCCCCCCCCCCCCCCCCCCCCCCCCCCCCCCCCCCCCCCCCCCCCCCCCCCCCCCCCCCCCCCCCCCCCCCCCCCCCCCCCCCCCCCCCCCCCCCCCCCCCCCCCCCCCCCCCCCCCCCCCCCCCCCCCCCCCCCCCCCCCCCCCCCCCCCCCCCCCCCCCCCCCCCCCCCCCCCCCCCCCCCCCCCCCCCCCCCCCCCCCCCCCCCCCCCCCCCCCCCCCCCCCCCCCCCCCCCCCCCCCCCCCCCCCCCCCCCCCCCCCCCCCCCCCCCCCCCCCCCCCCCCCCCCCCCCCCCCCCCCCCCCCCCCCCCCCCCCCCCCCCCCCCCCCCCCCCCCCCCCCCCCCCCCCCCCCCCCCCCCCCCCCCCCCCCCCCCCCCCCCCCCCCCCCCCCCCCCCCCCCCCCCCCCCCCCCCCCCCCCCCCCCCCCCCCAACCCCCCCCCCCCCCATACCCCCCCCCCCCCCCCCCCCCCCCCCCCCCCCCCCCCCCCCCCCCCCCCCCCCCCCCCCCCCCCCCCCCCCCCCCCCCCCCCCCCCCCCCCCCCCCCCCCCCCCCCCCCCCCCCCCCCCCCCCCCCCCCCCCCCCCCCCCCCCCCCCCCCCCCCCCCCCCCCCCCCCCCCCCCCCCCCCCCCCCCCCCCCCCCCCCCCCCCCCCCCCCCCCCCCCCCCCCCCCCCCCCCCCCCCCCCCCCCCCCCCCCCCCCCCCCCCCCCCCCCCCCCCCCCCCCCCCCCCCCCCCCCCCCCCCCCCCCCCCCCCCCCCCCCCCCCCCCCCCCCCCCCCCCCCCCCCCCCCCCCCCCCCCCCCCCCCCCCCCCCCCCCCCCCCCCCCCCCCCCCCCCCCCCCCCCCCCCCCCCCCCCCCCCCCCCCCCCCCCCCCCCCCCCCCCCCCCCCCCCCCCCCCCCCCCCCCCCCCCCCCCCCCCCCCCCCCCCCCCCCCCCCCCCCCCCCCCCCCCCCCCCCCCCCCCCCCCCCCCCCCCCCCCCCCCCCCCCCCCCCCCCCCCCCCCCCCCCCCCCCCCCCCCCCCCCCCCCCCCCCCCCCCCCCCCCCCCCCCCCCCCCCCCCCCCCCCCCCCCCCCCCCCCCCCCCCCCCCCCCCCCCCCCCCCCCCCCCCCCCCCCCCCCCCCCCCCCCCCCCCCCCCCCCCCCCCCCCCCCCCCCCCCCCCCCCCCCCCCCCCCCCCCCCCCCCCCCCCCCCCCCCCCCCCCCCCCCCCCCCCCCCCCCCCCCCCCCCCCCCCCCCCCCCCCCCCCCCCCCCCCCCCCCCCCCCCCCCCCCCCCCCCCCCCCCCCCCCCCCCCCCCCCCCCCCCCCCCCCCCCCCCCCCCCCCCCCCCCCCCCCCCCCCCCCCCCCCCCCCCCCCCCCCCCCCCCCCCCCCCCCCCCCCCCCCCCCCCCCCCCCCCCCCCCCCCCCCCCCCCCCCCCCCCCCCCCCCCCCCCCCCCCCCCCCCCCCCCCCCCCCCCCCCCCCCCCCCCCCCCCCCCCCCCCCCCCCCCCCCCCCCCCCCCCC
>JAJQQW010000241.1:0-5000 GCA_025583905.1 Ia io | reverse complement strand
CCCCCCCCCCCCCCCCCCCCCCCCCCCCCCCCCCCCCCCCCCCCCCCCCCCCCCCCCCCCCCCCCCCCCCCCCCCCCCCCCCCCCCCCCCCCCCCCCCCCCCCCCCCCCCCCCCCCCCCCCCCCCCCCCCCCCCCCCCCCCCCCCCCCCCCCCCCCCCCCCCCCCCCCCCCCCCCCCCCCCCCCCCCCCCCCCCCCCCCCCCCCCCCCCCCCCCCCCCCCCCCCCCCCCCCCCCCCCCCCCCCCCCCCCCCCCCCCCCCCCCCCCCCCCCCCCCCCCCCCCCCCCCCCCCCCCCCCCCCCCCCCCCCCCCCCCCCCCCCCCCCCCCCCCCCCCCCCCCCCCCCCCCCCCCCCCCCCCCCCCCCCCCCCCCCCCCCCCCCCCCCCCCCCCCCCCCCCCCCCCCCCCCCCCCCCCCCCCCCCCCCCCCCCCCCCCCCCCCCCCCCCCCCCCCCCCCCCCCCCCCCCCCCCCCCCCCCCCCCCCCCCCCCCCCCCCCCCCCCCCCCCCCCCCCCCCCCCCCCCCCCCCCCCCCCCCCCCCCCCCCCCCCCCCCCCCCCCCCCCCCCCCCCCCCCCCCCCCCCCCCCCCCCCCCCCCCCCCCCCCCCCCCCCCCCCCCCCCCCCCCCCCCCCCCCCCCCCCCCCCCCCCCCCCCCCCCCCCCCCCCCCCCCCCCCCCCCCCCCCCCCCCCCCCCCCCCCCCCCCCCCCCCCCCCCCCCCCCCCCCCCCCCCCCCCCCCCCCCCCCCCCCCCCCCCCCCCCCCCCCCCAACCCCCCCCCCCCCCCCCCCCCCCCCCCCCCCCCCCCCCCCCCCCCCCCCCCCCCCCCCCCCCCCCCCCCCCCCCCCCCCCCCCCCCCCCCCCCCCCCCCCCCCCCCCCCCCCCCCCCCCCCCCCCCCCCCCCCCCCCCCCCCCCCCCCCCCCCCCCCCCCCCCCCCCCCCCCCCCCCCCCCCCCCCCCCCCCCCCCCCCCCCCCCCCCCCCCCCCCCCCCCCCCCCCCCCCCCCCCCCCCCCCCCCCCCCCCCCCCCCCCCCCCCCCCCCCCCCCCCCCCCCCCCCCCCCCCCCCCCCCCCCCCCCCCCCCCCCCCCCCCCCCCCCCCCCCCCCCCCCCCCCCCCCCCCCCCCCCCCCCCCCCCACCCCCCCCCCCCCCCCCCCCCCCCCCCCCCCCCCCCCCCCCCCCCCCCCCCCCCCCCCCCCCCCCCCCCCCCCCCCCCCCCCCCCCCCCCCCCCCCCCCCCCCCCCCCCCCCCCCCCCCCCCCCCCCCCCCCCCCCCCCCCCCCCCCCCCCCCCCCCCCCCCCCCCCCCCCCCCCCCCCCCCCCCCCCCCCCCCCCCCCCCCCCCCCCCCCCCCCCCCCCCCCCCCCCCCCCCCCCCCCCCCCCCCCCCCCCCCCCCCCCCCCCCCCCCCCCCCCCCCCCCCCCCCCCCCCCCCCCCCCCCCCCCCCCCCCCCCCCCCCCCCCCCCCCCCCCCCCCCCCCCCCCCCCCCCCCCCCCCCCCCCCCCCCCCCCCCCCCCCCCCCCCCCCCCCCCCCCCCCCCCCCCCCCCCCCCCCCCCCCCCCCCCCCCCCCCCCCCCCCCCCCCCCCCCCCCCCCCCCCCCCCCCCCCCCCCCCCCCCCCCCCCCCCCCCCCCCCCCCCCCCCCCCCCCCCCCCCCCCCCCCCCCCCCCCCCCCCCCCCCCCCCCCCCCCCCCCCCCCCCCCCCCCCCCCCCCCCCCCCCCCCCCCCCCCCCCCCCCCCCCCCCCCCCCCCCCCCCCCCCCCCCCCCCCCCCCCCCCCCCCCCCCCCCCCCCCCCCCCCCCCCCCCCCCCCCCCCCCCCCCCCCCCCCCCCCCCCCCCCCCCCCCCCCCCCCCCCCCCCCCCCCCCCCCCCCCCCCCCCCCCCCCCCCCCCCCCCCCCCCCCCCCCCCCCCCCCCCCCCCCCCCCCCCCCCCCCCCCCCCCCCCCCCCCCCCCCCCCCCCCCCCCCCCCCCCCCCCCCCCCCCCCCCCCCCCCCCCCCCCCCCCCCCCCCCCCCCCCCCCCCCCCCCCCCCCCCCCCCCCCCCCCCCCCCCCCCCCCCCCCCCCCCCCCCCCCCCCCCCCCCCCCCCCCCCCCCCCCCCCCCCCCCCCCCCCCCCCCCCCCCCCCCCCCCCCCCCCCCCCCCCCCCCCCCCCCCCCCCCCCCCCCCCCCCCCCCCCCCCCCCCCCCCCCCCCCCCCCCCCCCCCCCCCCCCCCCCCCCCCCCCCCCCCCCCCCCCCCCCCCCCCCCCCCCCCCCCCCCCCCCCCCCCCCCCCCCCCCCCCCCCCCCCCCCCCCCCCCCCCCCCCCCCCCCCCCCCCCCCCCCCCCCCCCCCCCCCCCCCCCCCCCCCCCCCCCCCCCCCCCCCCCCCCCCCCCCCCCCCCCCCCCCCCCCCCCCCCCCCCCCCCCCCCCCCCCCCCCCCCCCCCCCCCCCCCCCCCCCCCCCCCCCCCCCCCCCCCCCCCCCCCCCCCCCCCCCCCCCCCCCCCCCCCCCCCCCCCCCCCCCCCCCCCCCCCCCCCCCCCCCCCCCCCCCCCCCCCCCCCCCCCCCCCCCCCCCCCCCCCCCCCCCCCCCCCCCCCCCCCCCCCCCCCCCCCCCCCCCCCCCCCCCCCCCCCCCCCCCCCCCCCCCCCCCCCCCCCCCCCCCCCCCCCCCCCCCCCCCCCCCCCCCCCCCCCCCCCCCCCCCCCCCCCCCCCCCCCCCCCCCCCCCCCCCCCCCCCCCCCCCCCCCCCCCCCCCCCCCCCCCCCCCCCCCCCCCCCCCCCCCCCCCCCCCCCCCCCCCCCCCCCCCCCCCCCCCCCCCCCCCCCCCCCCCCCCCCCCCCCCCCCCCCCCCCCCCCCCCCCCCCCCCCCCCCCCCCCCCCCCCCCCCCCCCCCCCCCCCCCCCCCCCCCCCCCCCCCCCCCCCCCCCCCCCCCCCCCCCCCCCCCCCCCCCCCCCCCCCCCCCCCCCCCCCCCCCCCCCCCCCCCCCCCCCCCCCCCCCCCCCCCCCCCCCCCCCCCCCCCCCCCCCCCCCCCCCCCCCCCCCCCCCCCCCCCCCCCCCCCCCCCCCCCCCCCCCCCCCCCCCCCCCCCCCCCCCCCCCCCCCCCCCCCCCCCCCCCCCCCCCCCCCCCCCCCCCCCCCCCCCCCCCCCCCCCCCCCCCCCCCCCCCCCCCCCCCCCCATACCCACCCCCCCCCCCCCCCCCCCCCCCCCCCCCCCCCCCCCCCCCCCCCCCCCCCCCCCCCCCCCCCCCCCCCCCCCCCCCCCCCCCCCCCCCCCCCCCCCCCCCCCCCCCCCCCCCCCCCCCCCCCCCCCCCCCCCACCCCCCCCCCCCCCCCCCCCCCCCCCCCCCCCCCCCCCCCCCCCCCCCCCCCCACCCCCCCCCCCCCCCCCCCCCCCCCCCCCCCCCCCCCCCCCCCCCCCCCCCCCCCCCCCCCACCCCCCCCCCCCCCCCCCCCCCCCCCCCCCCCCCCCCCCCCCCCCCCCCCCCCCCCCCCCCCCCCCCCCCCCCCCCCCCCCCCCCCCCCCCCCCCCCCAGCCCCCCCCCCCCCCCCCCCCCCCCCCCCCCCCCCCCCCCCCCCCCCCCCCCCCCCCCCCCCCCCCCCCCCCCCCCCCCCCCCCCCCCCCCCCCCCCCCCCCCCCCCCCCCCCCCCACCCCCCCCCCCCCCCCCCCCCCCCCCCCCCCCCCCCCCACCCCCCCCCCCCCCCCCCCCCCCCCCCCCCCCCCCCCCCCCCCCCCCCCCCCCCCCCCCCCCCCCCCCCCCCCCCCCCCCCCCCCCCCCCCCCCCCCCCCCCCCCCCCCCCCCCCCCCCCCCCCCCCCCCCCCCCCCCCCCTCCCCCCCCCCCCCCCCCCCCCCCCCCCCCCCCCCCCCCCCCCCCCCCCCCCCCCCCCCCCCCCCCCCCCCCCCCCCCCCCCCCCCCCCCCCCCCCCCCCCCCCCCCCCCCCCCCCCCCCCCCCCCCCCCCCCCCCCCCCCCCCCCCCCCCCCCCCCCCCCCCCCCCCCCCCCCCCCCCCCCCCCCACGCCCCCCCCCCCATATAGGGCAGCCGAGGCCAAAGAAAAGCCCAGGCCAGGGCGAATAATGAGTGGACCAAGTTCTCCGCATGGATGTTGTCCCAAGTTCCTGAGAGCCAAAGAAAATTGCTTTTAACATCCATTGTCCCCTCTGTGACCCCTCACAAGGTTCCTAGGAACACAAGTACTATCCCTTACCCCCTGTCAACAAATGGGCCGAAAATAGAAACTCAGTCCGCCAGGTGGGAAGGGTGTCCTGACAATTTCCCATTTATTTTCATTCCCTGGATACGAAAAATCTTGTTACTGAGAAGCAGCCAAACTACCTGTATAAGGCATGGGGGTTTGGGGGCCCAGACCGGGAGAAGTCATGTTGTTCCTACAAGTCCCCCCCCCCTTTGTCCCCATTTGACAAACACTTTTCAGGAGAAGAATTTTGCTTGAGTGGTTCAACTAGAAGCCCCCTGAGAAGGGGCTCCCTTAATATTTAAACGAAGGAGAAAAAAAAAGGCTTTTCCAATTAAGGCCATCCCTAGGGGTACAAGGCTTTCTCAAACCCCCTGGGGGCCACTAGTAGCCAACGTTTTTGCTCAGCCAAAAAATTCCTCATCACTGTGGGACCGCTTTGGTGCCCCCACATTCCCAGGGCCTCTACCCAATTTAGGATGCTATCCCCTCGCAACTCCCACCAACTCCCCCCCCCCGTCTGCATCTTTTTGGTTTGTGAACACAAAAACTGGTTGACCCCAACATTTGCAAAAATGGCCTCTCGGAGAAACAATAGTCCAACCCCCTATGCTTAAGAAACCCCCACTTAAATCTAGTATAAATGACTAAACCCAAAGTCAGCCTTGATTTTTTCAAAGTGGAAAAAATTTATAGATTTGAAACCCCTACATCTCTGAATCCCATGCCAGGCCCTTGCCACCAACAACCTGGCCAGCTTTGTTCCTTTAGAGAATACCTAATTTCCTCCTCCCCCTCCTCTTCCACAGTCCAAGGCCTGGTCAAAAAATCTCAT